>VKOC01048138.1:0-36854 GCA_009364415.1 Spea multiplicata | reverse complement strand
ACCACTCTCAATGTGTGCCTCAGTATATAGTGATAAGTGTTATGCTGTACCACCGTCAATGTATATAATAATAACAGTAATGCTGTACCACCTGCAGTGTCTGCGCCGGTATATAACGGTAGAAGCTATGCAGTCTTAAAGTGTATGTGGGGGGGTGCCACATACAGGATCCGCCCCAGGTGCCAAATACTCTAGGTACGCCCCTGGCCAGATTATTGTGGTTCCTGTCTGCTAGTGATCTCTACTTATCTGATATCGATTCTGGACTGCCTGACTTTGCTGCCTTCTCCAACCTCCTGATCTCGGCTTGCCGATTACGCTTCTACATTCTGTCCCAGCCTCTTGCTAAAGATTGCCACTCAAGGCTCAAGGGCTTAACCACTTGGGTAACGAGGGGTTATTTCTGGCAGAAGACCTTGCTGATATGGCTGCTGGACTCCAAAACCTGCTCACATCAGTATCATTACAGACTGTTACCTTTATACCCAGCCTTGTTTGTGTTTTCTCTTACCCCATCTGCCGCTTCCCATCCGGTATCATGCATTGTGGGGTACACACATAGCCCCAGGTATCCCCTGCAAATCTGCTCCTATCCGAAAATGTCCTGACAATGAGTGTTAGTGTATACTGTTGGAAAGTGTGTGTGTAGGTGTAAGTGTATGGTGGCTGAGTGTTTGCTGTATAGTCGTAGAGTTTTAATGTCTCAATGTATGGTGTGTGTGTTAGTGTATGGGGCTAGCAAGAGTACATGTTAGTATTTGGTGTTAGCGTGTGTGGGTGGTAACATGAATGCACGTGTGTGTATGTACATAGTGTGTATGTACATGTGTGTCAGCGTATTGTGCTATGGCGTGTCAAAAGTATGTGTTCTGATTTTTCCTAAAAGTTAAGCCAGTGCTTAAAAAAATATATAATGTACCAAAAGAAACCCAACTTCAGAACAAATGTTCAATTGATTTTATTGTCATAATTGGTACAATGCACACTTAGGAAAACTGCAATAATTAAAAAGATCATGCTCAGAATTGAATATAGTTTTAAAAGAAAATTTGCACATTTGGTGATTTTACCAGCTCCGAGTATTTTAAAAGGTAATTTGCTATGTTTACACTTTGCAGCATTTAGTCATTTTCGTTATACCTATTTTACATTTTTATTTGTAAATACGTTTTATTTTTTTAGTATTAGTGTGGCATATACCATGTTAATCTATGTTTTGTTTTCTAACATGATTTGTATTTTTTCTTTTAGATGAGTTTTTCCCTGCACCCAAATGCAAATATGATAATTTCTTATGTTAATAACATTCAACAATGTGTAAATTTGACATTTGAGGCTATATCTCTAGATTGTAAACTGGCGAGCAGGGCTCTCTCCACCAAATGTAACGGTTTGTCTTAGTCTGTCAATTCTTGTCTTGTCATATCCCTTGAATTTATGTATTGTATTAAGCGCTGCCGTAAACTTGCGCGCGCTATATAAATAAAATATAATATAAATATAAAATAATGTATGGAAAATGGGTACTTGGTTCACAGGCTTAGATTTGGCCATGTTTTTGCTTATGCAACACAACTATATTCCTTTTGAGTGAAAAAAGAATCCTCATATTTATCACAAGCAGAAATAAATATACTACCAATAATGCTGAATGTAACAAGGACTGACTTGAATTTCTACACTAAAGATATGCAGTTATGAAGAAATGTGGGCTTTTGCATTTCAACTGCCCAAACAAGATGTTTCTACTGGATATAATTGGAGAAGCTGATATAATGGGACTTCTTTGGTTTTGTACAGTAATTTGTTTTGATCATATCCTGAATGCAGTCGCTGTAGTTTGTGTTACATTTGCCACACTTGCAGCTTATGGCCACAGGATACGAATAAAGTGCATCAACATGCATAGGGCAACCAGGAATGGTAATAGTTTTGTGAATATATTCATGGTATGTGCAAGCATTCTGATTATGAGAAAAAAGGAATTTAGGACGTCCTTCCTTCAAGTTTGGATCCTAGCAAAAAACAAAGAGAGCATTATTACGTGGGATACAGACTAGGGAGGTAAATGATACATGTAAAATCCAAAACTTTGAAAAAGAACCATGAGATTATGAGAAGTCAGAAACAAATTGGAATTGATGTTGCCACAGTGAACCCTGAGACCAAACACAATGTTAAAAGGGATTGTTCAACAAAGCGGGTGTTGGCAGGAGAGTTGTTTCAAATCCATTAATTCATTATGTATTTATTATTATTATTATTACATATATTATTATTATTATTACATATAATTATTCATTATATTATTATTATTATTATATATTTATTTAAATATGTATTATATCAGATATAAAGGTCCATCTATGTCAAATTTCTCTGCAAAAACAGTTTAGCTGGCTCTGCATAATGCATAGTGTAATTAGCAAGGGGACTTTCAAAAACTCTCATCGATTTAAATGTGCGCTAGTGTTGGAGCATAAATTTATGGAGTTGGCCCTTCATATGTAAGGAAGATGAAACTGCAACTCTACCTGTCATTAGCTTTTTATTGAATTATTCCATTATGGGGAAGGTTTACCTATCTCAGAGAGGGTCTTTCTATACAGGAGCAAAATAATAACATTCACAATATATATGAAATTGTTGCACCACGCTTAGAATCCCCTAACCTAATGAACAAACTAAAATCACAATAAGTTATTGTATTAAAAGCATAAAAAGAAATCTTTTGGCTACATAGGTTCTTAAGCTGTTCCAATAACGGTTTTCATTGCAATGGAAATACTTGTTTAATGTTTAATACTTGTTTAAATAATGTTTTTTTCCCTTTAATCATTTTTTTTTAAAAAAAATGAATTAACATTTAAGCACTATTTTAGTATTAAAAACATTGAAAGCTCTTAACTCATGTAGTGAGAATCAAAAGGTTTTTATCAGATGGGTATATACCAATGCGATCCAATTTATATTTAGCGAACGCAACATTATGTACTGAGTTCCAGAAATAAATTTCTAACAAAGTACACAATGATTTGAAATGTCTATGCATATTTGACATACAGATAAATATACTAAAGAGAAAAGACAGCGACACAAAAGAATAACATACCCGTGTGGTACAGTATCCTGAACATATTGTGGTGTTAACAGCGAGACAATAGGCGCATTCTTTTTTCTCCACAAACATGGTATATTCAGTCAATAGGCACAATGGGGCAGCATGTTTGAAGGCAATGCAGAAAAGAACCAAACCCATCACAATGACTCCCATTCTATGAACAAAAAGATAATTATAATTTTAATTAAACATCTGCCGTTTATTAAAATACTTTTAAGTGTTAATCAGCATGTTTAAATATGGTTCATCATGGTTTATTTCTTGGAAACAACTGTACAGGAGTAAGAACTGAAGGATATCTTCACATGGTCACGACCCCCAGCTGCCCTCAAGACCATGGATATGATGTCATATCCCAGTTTTCTACCTTAGTTGTTATGGAGATGATGCTACAGGTGTGCTGTAAAGTGCTGATAGATGTACATCACTTTCAGATATTGCACTCACACCATGATACTGTCCACTGAATATAAATAAATCATAAATAAATAAAAACTAACGTCCACAAAATTAATCATAACTTGTATAGATGCCATCCTCAATATCACCATGGTTAAAGACATTAGACAAGACATTAATTACCGGTATATTCTTTAGAATCTAAAATGTACTACTTTACTTTTTCCACAAAATATTTAATCACTTAATACTACAGAAACTTTTGAGCCTGAGTTTTTTATGGCAACAGCACCTATTATCACTTAGTGTTCCTATCAAAAATTCTGGATGGGACAAAAGTTTACATGAGTGAATTTTATTTGTGTTTAGCATTGTTGGAGTGACCAAAAAAAAACCCAATAAATACATTATTTAGGATTGGCAGAAACATGAATGTTTACACACTAAATATATCCCTAAAGCAGTAAAATGTTGCATTACATTTATTTCTAAAGTGCAATCAGGCGCTACAACAAACGGGGAACAGTGAAAATTAACAATAACATTAAAACTGATAATATTTAACAACAACATTATTAACAAAACTTATATGCAGATTATAAGCTTTTTTGGCAGGACCCTCCTTGCCCTTTGTTTCTGTAAATTAATTGTTGTTATGCACTCACTGTTCACCCATTGTAAAGCGCTAAGGAATATATAAATTATATATTAAATGATAAGTAGAGAACTGTATGACACATCCACACACAGTGGTTCACAACTGATATTATGTATGGTAGCGTTTAATACATAAATGACCTTTTAGTATAAGCTATTGCAGCTACTTCATGACATGCAGTGGTCCATTTCATTACATCTATTTTTTTTTTACCAGTATCTACTGGATCCCAAATTTACCAAAATAAAGACAGTACAATTAGGTAAATATATTTTTGTGTTGGTTACATAATTGGTTATATAAGATTGGTTACCACCAAAATTTCACAAAACACCTATATAGTTTTGACAGCTATTGTGATGTTAAATCCATTTCTCTTATGATGCTATTAAACATTGTACAATATACCACGATAAAACCAAAAATAATAGAGCATGGCTTCATAACACAATGAGATACATGACAACAGGAATGCAATTTGTATTAATAATCCCAATGTTAACATGAAAATGCACCATTTAAGAATAGGTCTGCAAACATGCCATCTGTGTTATCATGTTCTTAAAAAAAACGTATTAAAGATCTATTAAACCTTTAAAACAGCTTTGAGTTCTTGGATAGATGGTAATTTAAGTTCTATACACAAATGAAACATATATATATATATATATATATATATATATATATATATATATATATAGCAACCTCTGGAAAATGAAAATGTAGTTATGCTAAAAGCTGTGACAATTCCCCATTAAAAAATCATTAAAGAATGACCTTATTCTGTTATATATCTCTCATCCAAGAAAAGATGTGCATATTTCCTAAAGTATATTCAGTGGTTAAAGAATACATTATTACTGGAGTCTGAAGCACTTGACTATATCAAATGGAGAAGCTGCAATTTACCTGACTTTTAATTCGAGATGTTCAGGACGACTGAATTTGAAGGCGTCTCGGACATTTTATACTATGCTGGCTAATTCCTAGTTGATCTGTTTTTCTCTGGTTGGTAAGCTAAATTAAAAATATTACTTTCTTATCAGTAAGTTAGCTCATGAAAAGTCATAACACAGCAGCAGTAAATGAGCTTCACGCTTGTGTGCTGGTAACCACATATGTGGAGGGGGCCTAGGCAGCTCAAACAGATTACCACTAATTACATTTGCTTGAATTAATGAAAACTATTCAAATAAATGGTCTTGTAACTTGATCTTAAACAAACGCAGAGCTTATAAACATGTAACACATCTAACACGACTGGGTACATCTTGTTTAATAAACTGCATTTACCAAATCCCTGTAATGCAAATACACACTATTTCAAATAAAGAAAGTACAAAATACATCAAATGGGGTCCACAGAATGGGTAGAGAGCCTACCAGTACTTTTCCCTAATGGCTTCCATCCTGTGTCCTGTGGGATGACGGGGACTAAAAATAAAGTTAACCCTTTGAAGAGATAAGGAGTCAATGCTATACTTAATTTGCTGTTCCTGTATTGTGAGGAAAATGCAGGGAGGGTGTAATAAATGTCTAAATGAGACAGTAGAAAGTTACAATGTATTCACATGAGATCAGAAAGAAAAGAGATAGATGAACGGACCATAGAGATGTGAACATTCGTGGCAACATCAGAAACTTCCTAATCTGGGACAAAAAGAGAGTGCCTCATAATTGGTAGACTTGTCCCTGGGAAATGTCTTTAAACCGGCCACACAGCAGGATTACCTAAAGAAACCAATATGATGATGGGGAGCAGCATATGTATTACTTGACCAACAACGAATACTCCTATAGGGGCAAAACTGTCCATATACACTGCCACACACACATAGGAACTAACTATATATGCTGCCCTTACACACACCTACTAGTGCCCCCAAACAGCCTGCCTGTACATTGTTGCCCCTAAACAGCTTGCGTGTGCCATCTTTGTCACAGCTTGTCAGCGCCCACAGTTTGTCTAAGCCATATTTGTCCCAAACAACTGTTCAGTGTCCCTCAAACAGCTGGCCTGCACATTGTTGCCCCAAACAGCCTGCCTACACTTTTTTTGCCACCAGTTTGTCAGTGTCCCCAAACAGCTTGTCTGCGCCACCTTTGTCCCAAACAGCTTATCTGTGCCATCTCTGTCCCCAAACAGCTTGTCTGTGCCGTCTTTTGTACCAAAATGACTTGATTGGGCCCCCAGCTTGTCTGCACCATCTTTGCCCCAAACAACCTGTCAGTACAGCTTGTCTGTCATCTTTGGCCCCAAACAGCTCTTCAGTGTCCCAAACAGCCTGTCTGTGCCCCTGCCCACCCCATTTACCTGCAAGTATAGATGTGATGTCACTTCCTGACACTGCATCAGTCAGACACAGCATGCAGGGAGAGAATGTGAGAGATCTTTCAATTGGATTATCTCTAGACTCTCCTTGTTGCTAGCTGTGGGTATTACCCGCACCTAGTGGCTTTAAAGGGGCAGACAAGGAGTCACAAGGGGCCCTTAGATTGGCATGCCCTCCCATCCCAATGGGGAGGTGATGGGAAATATAAGTGGCTCTTTGCCACAAAAGGGTATGTTATTCGTTGGCAATCATGACTATGGGAGCTGGGAGTTAGTTCAAGCTGAGCAAGTTTGCTGTTGCAAGCTTGCAGTTTGCATAAAGCAATCTGTGTGTGCGCATCCGTTATCTGGTTGCAGGAAATGTTCCTGCAAATACAAAAAAGCAAAACAGTGAAAAGAATCTAAAAGATAAAAAAGTAGAACAAAGGAGAAATAACAACTCTAAGCTCAAACTCCCACAGTGTCTCAGAGGCACTATGGAGCAAGTATAGTACTTATATCACCCAATAATTCACTATACAGTAAAGGAAAAAATAATTTGATCCCCTGCTTATTTTGCATGTGTGCCCGCTGACAAAGAAATGATCGGTCTATAATTTTAATGGTAGGTTTATTTGTACAGTGAGAGACAGAATACCAACAAAAAATATATTTCTTTTTTCCTTCACTGTATATGAGTAAGAAGAGTGGCTTTACCAATGTTCTGATTAATTTGTGTATGCAGATATATGAGAAGTTTGATCCATTTTAACTGATGAAGCTTGCCCGTTCCATTTGAACGCTTTATAGTAAAAGTTTATTTCGGTGTTTTTACAAGGATTGTTGCCTCTGCCAAATGCTTCCCACTGTATAAAATATAACTTTTACAATGGTCTTTCAGTACTGGCAACACCTGACCCAGGGCCGTGTCTTTCAGAAGGGAGATAAAGAACGAGACTCTAGACATATGACGCGGAAATAACCGTAGCTGTGTATGGAAACACAAAGCAGGTGTGTTTAAGAACATAGAATTTGATCTCTGCCATAGCATTCGGGGAAAGGAAGTCAGGGACCTGATATCGTCTCTGATAGTGATGAAGACATATAAGAACACCATCCCAGCATCTTCCTAATTAATTCAGAGTACAAAACACCCATGACTTCAGTGTGCACTTCTTTTTATCTAGTTTGGATTTCTTTTTTTCCCTTCTACGTGTTATCCGTAGCTACCACAACCAAAATAGCAAATCATCCTCTTGTTTCAATTGTTAACCTTTTCCAACATCTTTTTTTTTAAAGAAAACTTTAAAGAAACTTCATGGGCCATTTATGTTCATAGTATCTCGGAACAAATAATCCCCTTTTATTTTTTATGTGGGTGCAGCTTATATGAGTAGGCAAACTGCAAGGTGGGTGGGCACAACGATCTGTGTACCCATGTATCACGACCCTTGGTTTATCACTAGGCATTCATGGGATGTCTCACTTATAAAAGCCCAGAAACCTTTAACAGGACACTAATATAACACATTTACATCCACATGCTCTTACTAGTTAACTGATCTACTAAAAAAAGGCTGCCGTTCAATAAAGATAATATTTTGCACAGGGCACAAATTAATAAATAATGCAGTTTTAACCTTTCAATTACACAAAACAGTATTCTCTCAGACGTCACTAATGTGTTCTTAATGGTTTTCATTTCATGAAGCAGGGAAGTTGTAGTCACAGATAAGTGTGTATTAATCCTTCAAGCCTATTATAAAGACTGATATCCATATGGTACTAAAATTTGGGCAGCGGTTTTCATCTAACAAAAAGCCATATTTTAATGTCTAGAACTTTTGTATATGAAATACCTGCCACAGGCGAGGTTTTTATCGGGAAAAACGTCTGAAAAAGCAAACTGCTTTATATTCAGATCTTATGGGTGGTACTCCACCAAATACTGTCTTCCCCGATGCTGAGAATCCCACTCCTCCAGTTGCTGCTATCTTCTTGCTGTTATCTTCTTTCTTCTCTCCTCGTTCTTCTCTTTAGTTCTTCATAATCCTTGCTTGTTCTCTTTGTTCATTTCTCCTTATTTTCTTATATGATGTCTCCTTCTCCTACAAAGCTCTTGTACTACTGTGGATATCAAACATAACATTCTTACATTTGACATCAGCATGGTAATTTTAAAAAGACACAAAACACTAACAAGTAAACTAGCTAGCAGATGCAAGGTATATGTACAAAAAAACACATTAAGAAACACACATAAAGAGGTAACAAAGTGGTAGAGGAGCTTAACAATTATATGCATTGGGAGAGAGAAATAAAAAAAATGTGTATTAAATGTGTTAATTATTAATGATCTTATACTAATACCTAATAAACAGATTTTTTATATTGATTTAGTGACTGTTGGATGAAATAGATACTTTAACAGTTACTTTTGTTAGCAGTGACTTTTCAAAAACAGGACAACCTATTCTCTGATCTAAACCCTGCATGATGCAAGTGACCATCACATCTATTTGAGCTTGTTGTACATCTCATTCCAAAACCATGGGCATTAACCCCTTCGTGACAAAGGCAGATTTTCTTTTTTGTACCCTCCGTTTTTTTTTTGCGCTGTTCGTGTTTAGCTGTAATTTTCTGCTTTCCCGTCTGCTGAACCCACACAAGTTATATACTTTTTTTTTCAGGACAAGAAGGACAGTGGCATCGGCAGGGGGGCCATAGGGTGCCATGGCCCCCCTCCATCATGCTGTGTCCCCCCCCATGTGCCCCCCAATTGAAATGCGTCTTTTTTTTAAAATAGACGCAGAGGAGAGAGAGAGGCGCAGATGGACCTCTACAAGGTAAGTGAACTTTAAAGGGGGAGAGGGTAGAAAGTGAGAAGGGGTAGATAGGATAGATAGGATAGATAGGGATGGAGAGGGGGTAGATAGGGAGGAGAGGGGGTAGATAGGGAGAAAGGAGGGTGGCAATAATATGAAATAAAGAGTCAGAATGAGAGAGAGAGAGAGAGAGAGAGAGAGAATGAATGGATTGATGTGTGGATGCATTAATGAATATGTGTAAATAATTTGTGTGAAAGAATAAATGATTGTGTGAATAAAAGTGAAATAGTGAGTGACTGTGAATCATAGGTGTATTATTGATTTGTCAAAAAAGCAAAGATGGTATAAGCAGGGTGTTTAAGCACTGGGGACAAAGATGGCACAGGTAGCGTGTTTATGGGACAAAAATGGCGTATGCTCAGCTGTTTGGGGACAATGTTGACTCATGCCGGACTGTTTGGCGACAGATGGCACGTCCTATGTATGTGTAATGTGGGTGCTGGTCAGGTTCTATGTGGGCAATGTGGATGCCAGGGTTGGATTTGGGGTATGCGACCTGTGATCTATGCCGTATGAATAAACAGGTTGGCTGTTTGGGGGCAAAAGGGCCACATTTGGGGCATGCACATTTTTCAATGTTGAACTTTGGCATTTGGTGATCCACTGCCCATGCCCTATTTGGCACATCTTTGAGCCTGGCCATTTCAGTGTGCCCAATAAAACCATATATTTCTGAAAACTAGACACCCCAGGGTATTTCAAATGCTGGTATTTTAACTCTTTGCATGTTCACATTTTACTACCAGCATTTTTTCAAAGTTTGCAGTAGTATTTTTTGTGTGTATTTTGCCCCACACACCTACTTTAGGTATGAATTTACAGCTTCGGGTATATGTTGCTTTCACACGACACCACAATATGTGTTCAGCAACATCTCCTGAGTACAGTGATGTCCTGGGTTGAGTGTTTTGTGTTGCTGAATGCCTCATAAGGAAGTTTAGGAGGTGATCGTTGATCGCCTCCTAAACACTTTTAAAACGGGAGTACATATGGCGGATGTTGACGCCCCGGGGAGGGACCAGACACGGCCCCTAATGCTGATCGCGGTGTTGCTGAATGCCTCGACAGCTGTTTAAAGTCATGACGGTCTTGGCACGTCAATTGTCGTTAACCCGTCGTTTTTGGGTGACGTGCCGGGCCGTCAATTATCATTAAGGGGTTAATATGGAGTTACCTTCCCTTCTGCAGCTATAACAACCTCCACTCTTCCTCTGGGAAGACTTTGTCTGTGGTCTGCTTTCAGAAGCAGTTTGGAACTTTGTAGTGAGTGATGCTACAGAGAAGAGGTGATTTTTATGAGTTACACGTTTTGGCACTCTGTGAACATGCGTGGTCTACTGCTTTGTGGCTGTTATTCCTAGAAGCTTCCAATGTACAATAATAGCACTTACAATGGGCTAGGGCAGATCTAGCAGGGCATACATTTTACTAACTGACTTGTGGCAAAGGTGGTACCCTATGTGATAAATATAATCAAATAGACAGGCAGCTGTGTACAAATATCTTAATCTACTCACAGGCCAAAAGGCCTTTAAATTTAAATGTGGAAAAAAGAAAAGTAGAGTTACAAATACTCTATATAAATACAAGTATAAAACCATTAAGATGTATCCATATGCAAAATTAAGCAGTATATACATATCAAAATAGTTGAAATGTATGACTCCTATCTCATTATACAGCAAACCAGAAGAGAATCATGACAGATTTGAAGAATCTTTAGATGAGCTGGAGGTGGTATGCAGATCAAGTCCTTGAAATATAAATATCCATTTGTTCTGTGTATAGCATGTTTAGAAATAGAACTGATATAATCCGTCAAAGGTAGTCGATTAGTGAGGAACAGGCTGGCTGGGAATATGGTATCAAGACGGGACATGCGAATGAACAGATGCAGGAGGCAGACGAGAAAGGGAAGCCATCTGTAAGTGCTGATATGGCGTCAGCTATTCCTGAAGGTTCTCTGGTAGGCTCAGTTCTGTTAGATCTGTACAGTAAGAAGAAATCCAGGTTGCAGGAATGAGCATGCTTGCTAACACGGAACAAACCCTGAGAGTCCTGGAAGTAATAAGGAAGGAATAACAGGGCCCTCTTGTGGGTAGCCTTAAGCATGTATTAACAGGTGTTATGGGAAGCAGCTGAGGGTCACGTTCAGAATAGTGGAGATCACGTATAACACAGCCAAAGTCAGGGTACCAAATCAATAAGGTGGCAGTGTGGTTTCTTCAGTGGCTGGTGGGGGGTCTCTGACTTCTCCAGGTAAAACTCCTTACAAACAAAGCAGACACACAAACTAACATATCCAGACACACACTTTCAAACATACGGTGGGGACCATTGGCTTGTTGCCCTCTGGATCAGTCCATGCTACATCCAAAATGTAAAACCACATATATGGTCAGTATAATTTATTTATTTTATTGCAAACAGAAAAAGCAAATCAACATAGTATGAACATAGCAATAGTTTACATAATCTTAAAAGCATGATATACAATTTTCAAATATACTCCAACACAGACAGAAGCTGGCAGCAGCAGTGCCTGACATAACTTCATTGGCAGATACAATTACATAGACTGCTGGTTATTGGCATGCTGTTATGGATTTAGTGAATGTCTTTATCTCTATCCCTATAGCACCAGAATCTCAGGATCAGTTTGCATTTAATTGGGACAGGCAACAATATTCTACAACTGTACTCACAAAGGTTATTTGCACTCATCTACCCTGTGCCATGGACTGATTGTTCAAGATCTAGTGGCATTGATTCAATGGATACAAAGATGAGGGTGGACTATAAATGAAAACAAAATAAAAGGACCTGCGCAACAAGTCAAATTTCTAGGTATGGTATGGAATGGACCTCAGAAAACAATACCTCAGCTTGTGCAGCCACACTATGAGAGTGGCCCATGTTAGAATAAGGAATTTAAATCCAGAGCAAAAAAATGTGTCTTCCAGATTACCTCTACACTCTCCACTCTTACAATCCCTGGGTAGGAGCATCAGTCCGAACACACTCTAACAGCTGCACCCGAGGTGAGTTCCTCTCTCGCCGCACCCTTCCTACGATCCTGGCAAAGCAGGACAGAAGTAGGGATAGGTGGGACAGAGTCCCAAAATCGGGACTGTCCCACTCAAATCGGGACAGCTGGAGGGCATGGTTCTTTTTCGTGCACCTTGCTCTTTGGCCTTGTACTGTACAATAGTCGCACACATGCTAACAATGGACTATTGTTCATAACCACATGCAGACTACATGAGCTAACACACATACTACATGCCCCCAAACTGTCCCGATTTAGGCTGGACATTCACGATTTTGTTCTCTGTCCTGCCTATCCCTTCCTCTGTCCCACTTTGCAGGGGCAGAGGAAGGGTGAGGCGAGAGCCATACTCCCCTCAGGTGCAACTGCTTGGCACACAGGCGCCCGATCAGCAGCTGCAGCCTGCAGACTAGTTGGGAGATCACAATCTCCCTCTAGTCGGCTCAACATTAGGGAGCGCAAGGTCTGCCACTTCAGACCTATACTGCTCCCTAATCACAACGTGCCGGCAAATAATGCCGAGGTGGGGATATGACATCATCCCTGCACTCTACAGCAATAGCCAGCGCGTAGTGAAGAGGGAGCAGTAATATGGTCTGAAGTGACAGACCTCGCGCTCCCATCCTGTGGTGGGAAAAAGGAAAAAGGAGGGAGGAAGAGGTAAGAGATGGGGAGAAAGGGGTGTAAGGGCAGTGCATATGTATGTATGTGTTTGTAAGCTTGTGTATGTGTATGGGCTGGTGTGTGTGTGTAAGAGCCGTGTAGTTATTTGTTAGCTGGTGTGTAAGGGCAATGTATATATGTGTGTGTAAGGGCAGTGTATATGTGTGTGTGTAAGGGCAATGTACATGTATATGTGCATGCAAGGGCAGTGTACATGTATGTGTGTGTAAGGGCAGTGTATATGTGTGTGTGTGTAAGGGCAGTGAACATGTATATCCCCTTAATGACAAAGCCTGTACATGTACGGGCTCAAGATGCATTGTTTTCAATGGGTTTAGGGACCGCCCATTGTCCTTAAGGGGATATGTATATATGTGTCTGTGTGTGTAAGGGCTGAGACTCAAGGGAATTCAATTCAATGTGTTGGTTATTTTTAATATGCACAACTGTGCTGACAAAAACGAAGCTTGACGTTATTTTGTTCGACAGTAAGTGTCAGACTATTTACCTTATGGAAGCTGCTATTTTTGGCTAAAATGACAGTTACCAAATACTATTAACTTCCTGTCCTGGTGTCATTCCCCATGCCCCTCTCCCCTCTTTTGTCTCATACTGGTCATATCACATCCAGGCATGCGGTATTATATGTCTAAATTGTTCCAGTTTCTGAAAGACAGACCCAATTCTCGTTACCTTCCCTGCTTTTACATGGAGCAGTTGAAGAGATCCTCAGATCTCCCCTGACCAGTACGAAGAGCTGTAAAATCAATGGAGGTCTGCACTGTTGCAGAATGTGCCTTTGGGTTTAGGGGATAGAAGAGGTAAAGAAGGTATGCCTGTCTCATAAGGTAATCTAAAGAAAGCTTGTCCTGAAAAAACAATATATAATGTGTTTGGATACACTAAACAGTGGCTTCGCTACAGGGGGGCAATTGCCCCCCCTAGGTTATTCATTGCCCCCCCTGTTGCCCCCCCGCCGAATTTGGAACCACCCAGCGGATTGCCCAGGACAGTCCCGCAATGGGACTTTAAGTCTTGGGCAGCCTGAAACGCTTTTTTGGGGGGACGCGGAGGAGAGGGGTGCCTTCTAACCCCCCTAACTCTCCTCCACGAGGCCTCTACCTCCGCCGCGGTGCTGGCGTTTCATACTGAGCGCCGGTATATGACATCATATCCGGCGCATAGCAGTGAAGCAGCGCGCGCCGCGGCAGAGAAGGAAGACAGAAGCCTCGTTCTCCTGTCGCAGGACTTTAAAGGTGAGTGAAATACAAAGGGGGTGAGTAGGGAAAGAGGCGGGAGAGGGGTTAGAAAGTGATAAGGGAGGGAGAAGGGGTAGAAAGTGATAAGGGAGGGAGAAGGAGTAGAAAGAGATAAGGGAGGGACAAGGCGTAGAAAAGTGATAAGGGAGGAGAGGGGGTACATGTTAATGAGTGAGTATTAATTAATGTGTGGATGCATTGTGTGAATGAGTGAGAGTATGCATAAATGTGTGAATGAATTGTCTGAATGAGGGAGAGCATGCTTTAATATCTGCAATGAATTGTCTGATGAGGAGAGCATGCGTAATATGTGGATGAATTGTCTGAATTAGGGAGAGCATGAGTTAATGTGTGAATGAATTGTCTGAATGAGGGAGAGCATGAGTTAATGAGTATGTGTGTATTATAGATGTATAATTGTGGAAGGGCAAAGATGGCACTCACCGGGGAATTCTCTCTGACAGCCGGGGAAGGTCTGCAGGATGGACACAGACACCCCCTGCTGCTAGCCGCACCTCCTTCCAGCTGCAGCGGAAATCTACACGCTGCCCGGACAACACACCGGGAGTCAGAAGCACTGGTAATTTTTTTGTTTCTTTGTTTTTTTGGGGGGGTGTTAAATGGGGGCCATAAGGTATTTCTGTAGGCAGAGTGCTCTATGAAATGCCTTTTAAACCCCTTAATGCCACTCTGCCTCCTGAAATGCCTAATACCTCCCTATATGCTACTCTGCCCCATAATATGCCTTTAACCCCCTAAATGCCAGAGTGGCATATAGGGGTATAAGGCATGTCTGGAGGCAGAGTGGCACATAGTGGGTTAAAAGGCATATCATGGGGCCCAGTGGCATATAGTTTAAGGCATTAAGGCATTAAGGGTTTAAGGCATTTATGGGGCAGAGTGACAAGCCTTGGGGCAGATGTGCATAACTGGGGGCAGGTTGGAAAATAAAAGGAATTAAAAACAAAATATTTAATACTTTTTAAAAAAAAATAGTTTACATGAATAACATTTACTGTAAAAAATGTTTTCCTATAGGACATCTTATATTCAGGCTTTTTCTTTTTTTCCTAAACTAATATTCAGATTTTGAGGAGTCGTCTTATAATCAGGGTCGTCTTATAATTGAGCAAATACGGTAATACCTGCAATGCTGTTTCCATGTATTTATTTGATTTATACCTGCAATGCTACATTATATATATTGTTATTGTATACCTGCAAATACAGGATTTGTATGTCTGATTCTGTTGATTTGATATATACCTTCAGTGCTGAGATCACAAGTGAATTTCAGTTGATCTATGCATGCAAAGCTGGGTTTGTGTGTTAATGTGTTGATCTATACCTGCTATCGGCAGCAGAGTCTAATATTTATATATATTTTATATATATATATATAATAGGCAGAGGGACTAATAATTAATATATATCGGCAACTATTATATATCTGCAGCAGGATCCAATATTTATATATATATATATCGGCAGCAGGGTCTAATATTACAGTTCAGCTGTAATTTTGAAATCATGTTTCAATCATAGTCTTTACTTCAAAGTTAGTACTCATTATGTAGATAAAAATGCATGTCTAATGCGTATATGTGATGGGGCCATCACATAAATCAATAATAAAGGGAGGGGCTTGCTGGGGGCATTAATACAAATAGTGGTGGCTGGAGGCGATTATACAAGGGTGTGGGGGCACCACATTAATCTATACTAAAAGGGTGCTGGCTGGGGCATCAATACACAAGGGTCAAAAACACTAAGGGGGTATAAACAACAATGCAGTGTGAAAAATCCATCCTGATGTAGATGTCAGTGACGTAGATTGTGTCCTGCTGTTTGTGTGTTTTTGGTTTTCAGTGTACCAGAGCCTGTCCTGGGGTGTGTGTGTATAGGTGTTGTTGTGGCAGAGTCTGTCCTGGTGTGTGTCTGGGTGTCGGTGTGACAGTGCCTGTGTTGGTGTGTGTGTTTGGTTATCTGTTTCCTGGCACTTAATTTACAGTTGGAATTATTTAATTTATACTTATCCAGAGATAAAATGCCCTCCTGAAGTTGTAGTGACTTCAGGGGACAAAACATTCAAGGCCCTGAAATCATTTACTGGAAACGTTAAGGTATTGTGTTATTTATGCTATATTTATTTCAAGGATTAGTTGTACTAAATTGTGACTTCAGGCTTCCCATGTTGAATGATCAAGTATTATGTTAGTCCAATAACAAAAGTATAATTCCATAGCACATTACATTTGGCAATATATATATATTTTCTCCGTGGTATGATTTAATGGTGGAAATTATGAATGCTCCCCCAGTTTGACTGTGGTATCTTGTGTGCCCCCCTATATATTGTTTCTAGAGTCGCCACTGACCCTAAATGAGAAGGAAAAAACTTACAGCTAAACAGCAACACTGAAAAACTGTTAAAACACTTTGTCGCAGTGTTCTACAAGTTAAAAAAAAAACAGTCTTTTCATTAAGGGGTTAATGCTGAATCTTTACCATGGGAGGTTTCCACTTAATGAGATCGAAATGTTTACCTATTCTATCTATAACCTTCATCCCCCACCTAAGCGTATCCAAACATTTCACCACACTGGAATAAAATAACAGCCTGTTATAAACACATCATGACTTATACCGGCTATGTTTATAACAACGAACCGTCGACAAACGGTTTCAGATTCCTACTGGACTTTTTCTGCGAACTATAGCTCTGGAAATGCAGAACTACATTTACCCATATCCTTAAGAAGACTCCAATTACAGTCATGCCTCACATTTGCTTTGCCAGGGTTGAAGTAGAGGCTTGGACCGCACACTGTTGTGCTTCTTCCGGTTTCGTTTAATTAACCCTATACATTGATATTCCCGGTATGAGCTGGTTTTCTTTATAAATGGATGTAGCAATTTGTTATTGTTTCCCCCCAGGTTTTTAACGGATTATGTTACGATGATTTTTTATTTTTGATATTTTTGGGTCATGTTTTCCAATTGTATTTTAAAAACAGAACCATTTATTATAGTATGTATTATGCACTGGGGGAAATGGCGATTTTTTTGTTTTGCTTTTGTCTACAACACATGCAGTGAAGTATATTGTGGCTACTTTTGAGTGTCACAAGTGACAGTCCTTTATACTATTGTGTTTGCGAAGGCTTGTGTGTATGAGCATGTCTTGGTAACTTCTGCATCAACCTTAGCTTGTATTCCGTGTCAACAGGATGTGTGATATTTTATCCTGATGGAACACAAGCTAAATATGTTATTATAATTGATTTTATCATATTCCCCAGCCCCGTACCGCAGGATTACCAGATTCTCCCAGGCCAGCATCATAAAACCATGTTTTATTTCATAAGAAATATTGGGAGTTATGCAAAAGAACCAGATACTTTATCACCATAGCAACCAATGATTTGATCCAGTTGATTGCTGTTGTGGTAGAACTCAATTTTTAATACATTACTCCCCTTGTAGAGACGCATCTTATATTTGTCTTTTTTAGATTTTTGTATGGTTTTCAGATTCTTCTCTTTAGGGACAGTAACAATTAATCATATTCTAGTAAAAAAAAAAAAGTTTTACAAGTAAATATTAATGTTAACATGTGAACTATTTTTTTTATATTTAATAAAAACTATGATTGATAAAAATGCATTTTTTGTTTTTATTTCCTTTTATTTGCCAACCTGCCCCCGGTTATGCACATCTGCCCCCCAGATATGCCTTATACCCCCTTATATGCCACTCTGCCTCCCTGATATTCCTTTTAACCCCCTATATACCATCTGCTCCCTGATATTCCTTTTAACCCCCTATATGCCACTCTGCTTCCCTGATATTCCTTTTAACACCCCCATATGCCACTCTTTCCCTCCCCCGACTTACCAGTGCATCCCTAGACTTGTCCCCTATGCTTCAGATTCCTCTGGGGCTTCTAAGGTGGTTCTCCGGAAGGTGATGTGAAGCCGGCTCGCCGTCATAGAAGCCCCTGAGGAAGTGCCGGCAGCAGCGGAGGTTGTCTCCACCAGCTGCCAGGGGGAAGGATCCAGGTCCCCTGCAGCACTGCGGGGATCTGGATCTTAGTCTTGTAGTCAGACCTCTATTTGAGGTCTCATTAGAAGACGACTCTGAATATATTACGACTGTTATTTTTCAGAGCATTTTCTCTCAAAGAAACCTTGTCTTATATGGGACACTTTATTATGAAAAACTTTTCAAATTTTCATTTTGCATATGGAACTATTCTGTGGTGTCATTTCTTCTGATTCAGTATACACATTGTATTTGTTTTCTTTGTTCACACTATAATACAAATAACATTTATAACAATAGAAGACTCTGTATATATATTTAGATATATTTTCCTGCCATTCCCATGTTCCTATTGCTTGCCTCAGACACATGGCTCACTGCGAGACAGATACTGAAAGAGGCCAAACTTTAGATGATAAAGACATAAGTATCATATCTGTGAAGGTGAGGTCAGTTTGGCAGTGGCGTCTCCAGCTTTAGGGGGGACACATGGGGGGGGCCATGGGGGCAGGGACCAAAAAGTAGGGGGCAACTATAAACACGGTAACATTAATAAGACAATATACGTATATATATATATATATACACGTTAGACGTGCATTTTTAACTACATAATATTACTTATCTCTTTGAAGTAAAGACTGTGATTGAAATATGATTTCGAAATAACAGCTAAAGTGACAGTTATTTTTCATTCTTTAATATTAGCCCCTGCTGACAATATATATAAATATTACACTCTGCTTCCGATATATATTATTATTAGCCCCTGCTGCGGATACATACTTATATTATATCCTCTGCCGATATACATAAAAATTATACCCTGCTGCCAACATATATTAATATTAGCCCCTACTGCCGATATATATATATATATATTATTTGTTCCTGCAGCCAATATACATAAATATTAGCCCCTGCAGCCAATATTTATTGATAATAGGCCCTGCAAGCCAAAGTATAATAAAGTACTAGACCCCTGCTGCAATAAAATATTAATATTAGCCCCTGCTTGCCAATATATGTTAATATTAGCTCCTGCTGCCAATATATATATATAAATATTAGCCCCTGCTTCCGATATATATTAATATTAGCTCCTGCTGCTGATATATATTAATATTAGACCCTGCTGCCGGTACATATTATGAGTCCCGCCTTCCGATATATATTAATATTAGCCCCTGCAGCCAATATATATTAAACCCTGCTGTCAATATATAAATATTAGACCCTGCTGCCAATATATAAAATAAATATTAGCCCCTGCTGCCCTTATATATATATATATATATATATATATATATATATATATATATATATATTAGACCCTGTTGCCAATATATTTTATAGTGAAAAAACTGGACCCTACCCAAGCATTTCCGCTCCACGCTCCCTTGCATGCAATCACTCCCTCCGCTCCGCTTACATTGCGATTTAACTATACATTATAAAGGGCCACCTCATCTCTCCTGCAACAGAAGCTGAAGCACAACTGTCCTGTCAACTCTCCCTTTATTGTAGAAATCCACTTGTCATTAAACTGCATCCTAGGTATGGCTCAGGATGTGTAATTATACTAGCTAGATCTACCGCATCAATCTTCACTAGTATACCTTGCTATGAGCTATTTCATATTCCCAGATGATACAAGTTGCCCTTTTTTTAGATCCTAAACTGTAACTTTCACAATTTTAATTTTACGGATCAGTCCAGTAATTTAACCAATATAATGTGTGTACCAAATATATGTGTGTTAGAAGTCTGATTTAAATGTATAGAATGGGAATCTATGCCATCTCAACAACTTTCTGTTCACAGGATTTGTGCGATTATTCCTGAGGTTTCATAACCCCCACTGTAATGTGATTAACACAGATAATGTCACAGTCTGTTTCTCAGTAGAAGAATTGGAGTCTTTTGAAGAAAGACAAAAGAAATTCACCACTGGAAAATCATTAGACCCCCACCTTAGTGGGTAGGCCTAGAATTCCATAACACTAAGGTGTGAGTGAAGAATGAGTTGTTCTGTTTTGGCTTTATTTAAAAGCAAATAAGTGTGTTGATTATTTTCTTTAATCAATCAAATTCTTAAAACATTTCTTTAACTAAATAACAATAAAAGTCTGAAATGCGGATACGATTATAAAACTTAATCAATAAATGTACTGCAATCTTTAGTAATCTATCTGATAAGTCGCTGCTAAGGAATACAAAGATAAAAACCACAAAATGAATAAATAGCTAACTTTAAGGTTACCTCCTTTATTTAGTGCTTACAATACATATAGAAAATATGGGATTTCTACAATTACTATTATCATCAATAAGGTGGTAACCCTACAGTCCAATCTCACATAATGAAATTCAATTAATTAGCCAGCCAGTGAGCCTAAAGTAAGGGACAGTCAACCTCAGAACAACCAAGACTCAAAAGAGGTGGTCTAGTTACTAGAAAGAACCTGCACCTTGTGCCTGTTTTGCAGGGGCAAATAGCTGAGATGAGTATTCTGGCAAAGAGTGTAACATATCGAACTTCCAATGCCATAATGTAACTGGGAGACATCAACTTTGACCAAACTAAGACTACAATCATCATCACTAAAAAAAGAAATATGGCCACTTTATTAGGTACACATTGCTAGTACTGGGTTGAAACCCCTTTTGCTTTCAGAACTGCCTTCATTCTTCTTGGCATAATTTCTACAAGGTGCTGGAAACATTCAGTTGATACTAAGGTGCTCAAAATGTGCCAAGAAAATGCCTCCCACACCATTACACTACCAGCCTAAACCGTTGACCATGTCTGACCCTGCCATCTGAATGTAGCAGCTGGAATCGAGACTCATCAGACCAGACGTTCTTCTAATGTATCATTGTCCAATTTTGATGAGCCTATGCGAATTGTAGCTTCAGTTTACTGTTCTTAGCTGACAGGAGTGGCACCCGGTGTGGTCTTCTGCTTCAGGGTTTGACATGTTGATCGTTCAGAGATGGTATTCTGCATTCCTTGGTTGTAACAAGTGGTTATATGGGTTACTGTTGCCTTTCTGTCATCTTACCTTTCACCTCTGACATCAAGAAGGCATTTTAATCCACACACCTCCTGCTCGATGGATATTTTCGGACCATTCTCTGTAAACCCTAGAGATGGTTGTGCGTGAAAATCCCAGTAGATGAGCAGTTTCTGAAGTACTCAACAACCATGTCACGTTCAAAGTCACTTAAATCCCCTTTCTTCCTCATTCTGATGCTCGGTCTGAACTTCAGCAAGTTGTCTTGACTACTTCAATATGCCTAAATACATTGAGTTGCTGCCATGTGATTGGCTGATTAGCTATTTGTGTTAACATGCAACAGGTGTAGCTAATAAAGTGCCCAGTGAGAGTATATATAGCCCCCAAAAAGTAAAGCCCTGATTCATCCAGTTAGTTTCTAAAGTCGAAAGTTTATAAATACAATATTACTCTCTTTTGATTAATAGCAGCTTTTGTAGGACCTAACTTTTTTCAATTCCACAAAAAGTCAAGCAATTTACATTTCCACAGTGGTGAATCTTTACATGTCTCGAGACATAAGTATAAATTGTAGCATGAATTGATGTGTTCAAGTATACTCCTCGCAAAGTGACCACATTTTTGGAAACATAATTTGCCCTGCATATACATGTGATCAAATAAATGTCACTCATAGTAGAGCAATTAATAAGTTGTAGTTTATTAACCCCTTAATGACCAGACTGTTTCTTACTCGTAGTACATTTTGTGACAAAGGCTCTTTTTAACATTTTATTTGGGAGGTAAAAGGCCACCTTTGTGAGGTGTGTATTTGTTAGACACAAATTTGTTTAGACATCTGGTCAGTCTGTGCCTATGTCCCATATTTGGGACATCTCTGAAGCCGGCCAATTCAATTTATCCCATCAAATCATAATTTTTTTAAAACTAGGCATACTATGGGCATTTATAATGCCAATATTTTAACTCTTTCCATGTGGGAATTTTTGTTAAGATATAGCGCTAATTGTAGGACTTACTCTTACAATTTTTTACATGTTACCATTATTTATTTATTTATTTATTTATTTATTTATTTTACTAATCATACTAATTAGTGAGGTGGGCTCCCTTGACCTTGCATGGTTGAACACAATAACCTGCATTCAACCTGCAGGAGGAGCTCAAGAGGATCTGGATAGACCCTCATTTTTCAGTTGGTGATGCCATCTTCTTTTCGTGCATCAATATTTAGTGCTTATTAGCTAAAAGATGTGTTGTATTCTTATTTTGTTTTAAGTATTAGAACTTAATACTTTTGATTAGATCTTAATTTATAGCCAATCATAAGATACACTAACATAATGATGTTGTATGTTAGATGCACTCTTTGCTAGCATACCTTCCGATGTTCATCTGTGTTGTCCATTCCTTCAGCATTGAGAGGTGTGGAGCAGATGTGTCCAAAGAAAGCATACAACATCAGAGGTAAGAGGCGTGCCTGGTATATAATCCCTGTTTTTAGCTCATTTGAACTGTTTGCCCCTGATGAAGTCGACATGTGGCTAGCCCTCCTTTTGATTCTTAGTGATTTTGAATCTGACTGATCACAATCTGGACAAAAGTATTGGAACACCTGACCCTTACCCCAACTTTTATGACAATGCATTCTAAATACATAGACATTAATATGCAGTTGCCCCCCTTATAGCTATAACAGTTTCTATTCTTCTGGGAAGGCTTTCCACAAGATGTTGAGACTTTTTACCCATTCATCCAGTAGAGCATTTGTGAGGTCAGGCAGTGATGTTGGATGAGAAGGCTTGGTTTGCATTGTAAGTTCATTTCAAAGGTGTTGAATGGGGTTAAAGTCAGGCAACTGCGGGGCAGTCAAGTTCTTCCACAACAAACTCATCCAATCATGTCTTTTTGGACCTTGATTTGCACGCTGGAGCACAGTCATGCTGGAATAGAAAAGGTCCTTCCCTAAACTGTTCCCACAAAGTTGGAGGCATAGCATTGTCCTAAATGTTTTGGTATGCTGAAGGGGACTTTAACGTTGTTTTTTGTTATGTATAGTTTTTGACACACATCGGATGGAGCCTTTAGTGATTAGAACACTTTATGGACAATTTATTATACACTTTTAGTGTCACTTTTTTTTTGTTATATATTGGTGAATATATCACCTCAGTTCCGCACTTATTATAAGCCAGGTACAAGTTGGCAGATATTACATATGGACACAATAGACAGATATTTTAAGTGGAAATTTGTCACGTGATATTACCTCAAATAATACTCAGAGGTCATTGGTTTAAATATATATAGATGAGAGGAGGAAAACATAACTAACCTAACCTGCTTAGGACTTATAAATGTACTCTGTTGATTATGTTTACCAAAAGTTTGTTGAAGCTTATTTTTTGTTTCTGTAGGTTACATCTATGTGACACCCGAGATTTTCTCGTATTCACAGAGGAGAGGAATTTTGTGTAAAAAGCAATTTCTATTCGCAAAAAAGGAATTGCCCAACAAATCCATCTACGAGTGAGTAACTTGAGTGTGTTTTCTTAACTGTGTTACTTAAAATTATTTGAGCAAGAGTATGCTTAAAGCTGAAGAAAATTTAAATGTGTATAATTTCTCCATATATGGTAATGTAGGTTAGTATTAACAAAATCTGGTTTAATCTAATTTAGTTCCTTGAGCTGTCCATTGTTGTCAGTGATGTGATATATTGGATGACTTTCCCTTCCCAATTCTTTATAGCAATGATTGTTTCTCTATGGGCTTAATAGGTGAGAGTGTTTAGCTGCGTTATGAACACTGAGCAACTGTATTGCTTTGCTTACCACAGTATAATTGTATCTAGTCTAAAAGGGGGCTAAGATCTAGAACACATACAGATGGCTAATATGCAGCTACCTAGCATAAAAGAATAGGAAGGAAACATCACAATCTTTTTGAAACCTTGTTTTTAATCTGATACTATTAATAAAATGATGAAGGGCCAGTTTTAAAGCAAGATAACTTGAGTCGGAGCTACTGAAGAAGAGGGGCAGGAGGCACTGATGGTAAACACTTGTCAGAATGAGAATCGGTGTACATCATAGCCACAGGCAAAGCCATTGCCAACCATCTGCTTGCTATAATGTAAACCTCCAATAAACAAAAAATAACACTTTCTATATTTTACATATAGTTCTAAATGTGATTATTAGCATTAACTACTTTATGCTTTGGTCATAAATATAACATTATTATAGGGTAATATGCTATCTTTTGGTAGATTGTGGCACAGAAATTGTGCTTTGGAAACATTGTAATTCAAATATCTATCTGTAGTTTGTGGGGGTTTTCAGCTAAAATACTGGTTATGTTTGTATCCATAATGCATTGTTATACCTTTTCATAGGTGGATGTAAAAGTGTCAACGATGGAGAAAATGTAATTCTTTTCTTAATTTATCAGATTACACAACAAACAATGGAGACTTGCAACACCATCATTTTGAAAGAGAAAAGAGGATGACCCAAGATAAACAAGAAGGTTTATCAAACAGTAATGTCCTTCATAAACATTTATTGCAGGAGGGAGAAGGTATGCCTAATTCACAAATGATCCCAAAGGGGCAGTATAGATCTTACCTATCTGAGAAACAAAACAACAGAAATATAAGACTCAAAAAGACACAATTAAGGGAAGATATATTCAAGAAAGAAAGTGTACCGTTTAATGGAAAATCAGAAGTTGCATACACGAAGGGAAGATTGTGTGAGTGGAAAGACTACTTATGTAAGCAATACAGGGAGCACTTATGAGGACATAGAAAAAGAGGCTAAAAATCAAAAGCCAGCTAAATCCTACACATTCAATGTGTGCAGGAAAAGTTTTACCCAAAATGCAAGCCTGGTTATTCACCATAGAACTCACACAGGCCCCATATATGTAAGGAATGGGGTAAGTGTTTTATTAGTGGTGCCTATCTCGTCATGCACCAACGAGTCCATACAGGAGAGCAACTGTACATTTATAAGGAATGTGGGAAAAGCTTCATAAACAGTTCAAATCTTATCATACACTGCAGGGTTCATACAGGCGAACGGCCCTATATCTGTAGTGAATGTGGTAAAAGTTTTCGACACAGCTCTGATCTTGGTAGACACCAAAAAGTCCACACGGGTGAGAGGCCATATTCCTGTAGCTCACATCTAACTAGACACCGATATTCTTAAGGGGAATCATGTTCCATTTCACCAATTACGCAAACTAGATATCGTACTTTAATACAAGGAAACAGGAAAAAAACTTATATTTAGGGGATCATCAAGGTTACGATTAAAGTAGTTGCCACTAAAAGAAACAACATATAAAAAAATACCTTGTTTTGTCTGTTGACTGGGTAATATATGCTAGAACGCACTTAACTCCTGTTTCCTTTACTTAACAACTTTATAGGTTCAATGTTTTGTAGCATGTGCATCTTTTATTACAAAATAACCATATGCATGGTTTAAAAATATTAACACACCATAGTCATTTTCATGCTGTATTGATTGGTTATTAGTTCATTTTTGGTGACAGGACCAATCAAATAGCAGCTTAACCTTAACATAGGGATAAGCAAGGTTTGTTTTCTGGTTGAAATATAGGCCGCACCCGAATATAGGCCTCACCCTTAATGTTTGGTGCTATTTAAAAAAATATATATATATTTTTAAAGAAAAAATACATAGTGGAATGGTAAAAGAGTATTTTATCTAATGATAAAATACATGTAACATTTTTGGTATCTATTATACAGTTTGTCAGCATAGGTTATACAAACAGAAAACCAATAACTATTTTATGGTACCCCCCCTTAATTCATAATGTACCTTACTTATAGATATGCCCATCTGCCCCCCCCCCAGATATGCTTTATGCCCCTTAGAAGTGTCACTCTGCCCCCCTGATATGCCACTCTGCTTCCTAGAAGTGCCAGAGGTTGTCTACCGGCATTGCCGCAGCCGGTAAATGTCTGCACGATACGCGTAGACAGCGTAGACAACCTCCGCTGCCGGCCCTTCTATGGTGGAGCACCAGAAGGTTATGTCACGCCGGTGCTCCACCATAGAAGCCTCGGCAGAAGTGCCCGCAGCGGAGGTTGTCCACGCGCAGATGTCCACGGCTGCTGGAGAAGAGGATCCAGGTCCCCTGCAGTGCTGCGGGGGATCTAAATCCTAACCCGATAAATGAAAAAAAAACACCTGCCAGGAGCCCGGAACTGCATGTCCTGGGCGTCGGCGACACGAACTGTACAACCCTGCCCTGTATCCAGGCAAATACGGTATAATATATTTGCAATGTTACACACACTTAGAACTTAATGTTGACTGTTTTGTGTATTTTGAAAATCTGTCCTTCTTGATAATTTATTTGGCTAGATGCCTCAAGTATGGGGTTTTCAGGCTTAACACTTTTTTTTCTGAATTATTTTCTTTCCCTCTGAATTTGAATCGAATGTGCAAAGAGG
This sequence comes from Spea multiplicata, assembly GCA_009364415.1. Lineage (NCBI taxonomy): Eukaryota > Metazoa > Chordata > Amphibia > Anura > Pelobatidae > Spea > Spea multiplicata. Next base: position 9,945 of record VKOC01048138.1, on the reverse strand, counting down.
TATAAAGCTATAAGAATTTTAATAAATATATTCTTAAGTATGGAATTCCTTCTGCTTGTGGAGGAGTAACAACAGTGTTATTATATATTTTTTTCACGTTAATTTAGGAGAGTATTAAAATATATTTTTATAAATAGAAAAACATGGTTAAGAGACATGGAGATTTTTTTAACCTGAATTATGACTTCATCTTGCAGGAAATATGTAATAAACATATATACTTTTCTAAAAGTGAGTCTTGTTTATTTCTGTGCAATGCAAAAATATTTTTTAAGTTTTTAAAGGATGAATGCTAATAGAATTATGTAATGTTTTAAAAACAGTGTCAATTTCAAAAATATAAATTAAAATATTTATTCAAATGTTGTTGTCAAATCAGAAATTAAATGTACATTTACATGATTATCTTTTGTTGTAGAGTTATCTGAAGTAAGAATATGCACAAATAATTTTTCTAACTATTATACTTACGTACAACATATTATTTATATTTAATTTCCTTTTCTTTAAATGAATACAATATAAATTACCACTCCTTATCAGGGCGCTTCAATCTTACTGCCAAATATAATAGTGGTTTGTCCTAGGATATTACATGATATTAGCCTTAATGTGGATTGCATTAGAACGCCTCACTCTCATAAAAGGATATCCATTTAAGGTCCCTCAAAAACTAGAATGGTATTCAAACTTTACATGAAGCATAATACTGAAGATACATTTTTATACTTGATTAGATTTATCCTTCCTTGTTTGATCAGGAGTTCTGTGTTACCACTGGAGAGACGTTACATGCTGGCTGGTTGGAAGCATCTATTTCCACCTTCTTAATGCCTATTCTGCCATATGTTCCTGATTAACCAGTACTGTTGCTGTGAGTAAATGCAAATGCCGCCTCTCAATTATATTATTACAAGTACTCAAGTTATAGGAAATCATGTACAGTGCCTCCCTTAATGTCTGCAAGCAATACAAACTATCAACCATTTGCTAATTACATGAAGATAAAGCACTTTCTTCAATGAACTACGGTTTAAGTAACTTCCACGTTTCTTTCCAATACTAGAAAAAATATTTTGTTTTCCTAAAGTGCATCTCTATAGTAAAGACTGTCTGTTCTTTTCATGTGCTTATAAAGCTGAGAACACAGCATCTTATGTTTATTATTTAACATTGGCTTGTACTCTGGTTTATGCACACAAATAGGTAGGTGCCCTCGCTAGAGCTAAAACCAGCAACATCACTATACAGCATTTTCGAGCACCTGTGTGATGAATCCTAGTTTTGGAGACCTTCTCAATACTCAATAGTCAAATTAGTGTTTATTTGCTACCAATTTGAAATGAACATTAGCAAACTAAAAAGTGCCCATGCAAAAGATATTGGTCATCTGAAAGAGGCATGTGTTTCCATATGTATTCTAGCTAGAATGATAACACATATTGCCACTGTCACCATCTCTCTTAGAAGGCTACCTGTTTTACTTAAGTCAATTTTTAATCATGGAAAGTGAAGCAGTGAAAACAAAACACATTTATCATTATGGAAGTGATGTCATATGTAGCTAATCTAAAACATGCTCATGTTCATTTTTCATCTCCTTATTTTGCTAGCAAATTGATAGTTCAACTTTAACCCCTTAAGCACCAGACTGTTTTTTAAATTTTTTGTACCCTTCATGACCAGGGCTATTTTAGTATTTTTGTGGTGCTCGTGTTTAATTGTCTTCTATCTCATTTAGTATACCCACACAAGATATATATTGGGGTTTTTTCAGATTTTTTATCATCTTATTTCCTATATCTAAAAATGGTGCAAAATAGAAAAAAGCGCTTTTTCACTTATCTTTTACTCATCTACATCTTACTCATCTTTGTCAAAGATTGTGGTAGTCATTTCTTGTGTGTGTTTTTTTCTCAACACACATTGTATTTCATGTGTGAAGGTAAAGCTCCTGGTATATGTGTCTGATAAACACCAATACGTTCTGCAACATCTCCTTAGTACAGTGATACCACTCATGCATCAGGTTGTTTGGGGGCTAAAAGGCCACATATGGGAGGTGCACAAGTTTTTTTTTCTTTTAATTTTGACATCCAGTCAGTCTGCCCTCATGTCCTATTTGAAACATCTTTGAACCCAGCCAATTTACCCCATCAAACCATACTTTTTTTAAAAACTAGACACCTCATTTCAAATGCTAGTATTTTAACTCTTTGCATGCCACTACTTTGGGAAAATAAAGCACTGACTTTTTTTTTCTTTACATTTTGTTGGAAGTGGGTGGTTCTTCTGATGCCAGTCACAGTATAATTATTTTTAAATGTTACCAATTTTTCCGCTGATGTTTTCACTGAATAATTATTTTTAACCCCTTAAGGACCAGGCTGTTTTTATTTTTTTGTATCCTTTGGGACCAAGGCTGTTTTAACACTTTTGCAGTGCTCATTTTTAGCTGTAATTTTCTCCTCACCCATTTAGTGTACCCACACATTTTTTGTTGTTGTGGATCATATCTAATTTCCTATTAAAAAATAATAATAATATATGATGAAAAATTGAAACCCCCCCCTTTTTCTCACTTATTTGAAAAATCGTTTACTTATTCAAAAAAGCTAATGAAAAAACCTGCTAAATAGATTATACTATTTGCCCTGATTATAGAAATACCCAATGTTTTTATGTTTCTTTTTTTACTTTTTTATGCAAGTTATTGGGCAATAATTACAAGTACGGTAGGGTTTTTTGCTGTTTCAAAACCAATTTTTTCCAAATCTGGTCATTCTGCCCCATGTGCTATTTCGGGTGTCTTTAAAGCCGGCCAATGCAATTTACCCCATCAAAGCATATATTTTTGAAAATTAGATATACCTTGGGTATTTGAAATGCTTTTATTTTAACTTTTTCCAGGATTTTTGGGAAGATACAGTGCTAATTTTAGCACTTGCTCATAATAATAAACTTTATTTTTATTTTTTTTACTTTTTCTTAACATTTAGCTGGAACTGGTTGGTTCCCCTGATAGAGACATCACTGCATAATTATTTTCAAATGTTACTTTTTTTTGTATTTTCCATATTTTTTTTTAAATATTTTACTAATCACATTGTATGTGGAAAGCTGGGCTCCATTGACTTCCATGGCTGAATGCAGTACCTGTATACAACCTGCAAGGGAAGCCAGAGTTCTCAAAAGGGTCTAGAGAGACACTCTTGGAAACTTTTGCCGCCATTTTGGAAAAAGTGGCAAAATCTCAGCTTGTTTAATGCCATGACTGACCATTTTAGCTTGATGTGCCTGGCCCGTCATAGGGCATTAAGGAGTTAAATGTTACCACATTTTTATTTTAATTTTTTTCAATTTTTAAACATTGTTTTACTAATCCCATCATGAAGAGAAAGCTGGTTGAATATAGTACCTGTATTCAACCTGCAGAGACCCTCTTGGAAACCTTTTAATTTGGCTCCACCAACTTGCAAGAGGCAAAATCTCTTGCAATGGTGCTTGTGACTGATCTGGAGCCGTCACAGTGCGTCCTGGGATGGGTTTAAGCGTGAGAGAGGGGAAATACAGGTTAAAGAAAAAAACACACACATTATGAAGAAAAAAACGGAAACATTTTATTTTTGATGCATAATACACCCTAATCGATTATCAGTGACACTTCATGCCACTGATTATTGATTGTTCTCACCGATCAATGTCATTGCACTAAACCTGTCACAAGTGACCTTCATATCTGGGAACTCCCCGGGTTTGCCTGGAAATTGCCGGGTGAAGCACAGCTTCTCCGGTTCAAGACCCGAATCCTCCGCATGGCGGGTGCAGGGTCTTGACATGCCCCGCTCCCTGCCCATTTTCCCTGTAAATGGGGATGTTTCCCGCTGCTGTGGGCAGGAACTCCCCCGAGGTCAGCGGGAACTCCCCCGAGGTCAGTGGGACCGCCCACTGATGTCAGGGGACCGCCCACTGACATCAGTGGGGACTCCCACCAACGTCACAGGACTGCTTTCTGACTGCAGAAGTTCCCAGGTATGGTAACCGTGTAAACGGGCTAGCAAGCCATGACTGATGACCCCTTGATTTCTCATTCTAGGCCTTCACTCGCTAAATTAAATCACAATAAAGACACAACAACCAGAACTGAAAAGGACACAGCCAATTTATTTAGCCTTAGTCATTGCCATGCAACCATAAACTAAAACCTGGGCAATAAATACCAAAACAGCAATAAACAGCATACATTAATAGTAAACATAAATAACATACACTGACCCCCCCCAAGCATACCAAGTTATCCAGGTACCACACAAACCCAGACCCAAGGTTACAAGCTCCACCCTCTAGGAACCTCCCACCAAGCACACCACCAAATGCTCTCACCACAGAATTAACCCACCAAATACCTGGAAAGCTAACACCAAGAGCCTATCTTTTGACACTGAAAGGATTTCATGAGGTGTCTTTGTTGAATGTCTTTAGTAAGTGTCTATACACTTTGCTATTGATTCTGGTCTGTAATGGTTACAATGTTACAATAAATGTGCAGAATATTTTATAAGCAGTGGGGTTTTATTTTGCTAATATACATGTTTACTGAGGATTTATTAACCCCTTCAGTCCCAGGGGTTTTTGGTACCTCAAGTCCCAGAGCAATTTTGCCATTTTTGCGGTATGACGGTTCAGCAATTATTCTCTTTTCCTGTGAATGTAAACTATATATTGTTTTTTCAAGGAGAAATAGAGCTTTCTTTTGATACCATAGTTAGATGATTAGCAGAAAATTTAGGATGAGAAATTTAGTAAAGACTAGCGAAAATTAGAAAAAAAACACCTAATTTTTTATACATTTTCCCTCTGAATCCTCACAAAATTAGGTAAAATCATGGAAAATCCCCTCCAAGTTTATCAATTCAGGTGTCCTGATTTCAGAAATACCTAATTTATATAGATTTTCCATACTTTCCCAACACTTATAGGGAACATACTATAATCTATTATTTGTAGAATTGTTATGCTTAACGGGTTTGGGGGTTGTGAATGGGGCAGGAGGGTTATACTTTTTAGATGTTGTGTGAGGGCAATGGGATGTAAGGGTTTTTTTCTTTTTTTTTTATTATTTTTTGTAATTTTTTTTATTTTATTTTTTAAATGGTTAGTGGACCTCTCAGGGAACAAGTTATTAATGCCAGTGAGGTCACAATGACATCACTTAGCTCACTTTATTATTAATTTTTTAAATTATTATTTATTGTATTATTTTAGTGATTTTTTTTTAAAATCACTAACCTTTTTGTTTTCTTTGTTTTGTTTTCCAGCATGGGAGAAGAGTGAGAAACATGGTTTCCTCCTCCCTGCGATCCTCCTGCACTGATAACACTGTGATTTCTATGCAAGTCCCCACAGTGTCTGCGCCTCAATGGAGCAATCAGATATCCCAGCAGGGTCTGGACAGACCATGAAGGGGATATCCTGTCCTCCGATGACCTTCCGGGTGACGCCAGAAGCTGTAACAGGAGATTGGGCAGCAGAAAGCCAGCAATGCTGGCTTCTGCTGTCAGGGGGGGAGTCCAGGCTGTCTGACAGCCTGATCTCCTGTGTAGCGGCAGGGATGTGTCCCTGCCGCTGCAAGAAGGGCAGGACGTACCGGTATGTCCATAGGGGACTGAAGGGGTTAATGGGTGTTAAGGGACATCTATATTTAGTCGCATTGTTCCACTTTGCGTAGTGTGGCTTTATCTAATTAGCATTGTGATTGCCATCTTGCTATTTATAAAACTCTGTTTTCCTAACATTGGCTCAGAGTCATGATTAAGCCACATTAACAACCAATGTATTCTATGTATACAGAAATGATCTACAAAATAATTAATAATGTATACTTTGACACAGATTACGAAAACTAGAACAGATTTACATTCCATAGGTAATTGTGCACATTGCTCACAACCTGATGTAGATTAACTCCATGGACTTTGGGCGTGGTTTAGGATAAAACTTTTACGGAAGAAGGTGTACTTTGGTTCCATGTCATGGTAAACCTCGGGAATAGTGATAAGGATCTTGACTGTGGTGGCTGAACTATAATGATCCTAGCCGAAATGCTATACTTCACCATCGGTTAAACGTGGAGCGACGCCCTCAAGCTATATTAAGGTTGTTTCATACTTTCCAGATGGCCTGGCTGCAATATAATACCAAAGTCTAAATAACTTGGTAACACCAAATTATGTTTTACTTATGGGGACCATGCAGCAACAGATCTAAAAGTAGCAAGATTTTATCTGGGAGTAGATCCTTTGCGAAGAAGGATCCTACAATATGATAGTCATAACGTGACTGTTGGGGGTGACATTGGCCAATATTGGGGGTTGGAGAGGAACATTAAATAGGAAAAACTGACAATGGGTTTCAACAAGAGTGGCCTATGGTGTAGCTGTTTAGTGCTTAATTGAAAGGGATTGTTTATTTTAATATTTTAACATGCTCGAGGCAAATACCAAAAATTGGAAACTATTGTATTGGTTATTCATTTATGGCTATGTTTTCACAGACAGTTATAACTCACAGGAATAATGAGGACCAGTAGTCTGGATTTGACTAATGTTTATTGCTTAAAGATATTCCTTTTAACAACCATAGTTATAATAAATATTAACAATATAATGTTAACAAATTTTGTTTCTGTTACTCATGGTTGCCTTGTAGCTTATACCATTGCTACATATCTGTTGAAACTCTGTTCTTCATCTCTACATGGAAAAAAAACGATAAAATAATTAATAATAATTAAAGTTAATTAATAATTAACTTTTTATGTACTTTAATTTGCATTTATTATACCTGAAAAAAAAACCCTAAAAATAAAATACTTCCCTAAAGGAAAAGTAGCAGCTCCGGTGCCGCAGTGACACACCTTCAGTGGTCTAAAATTTTGTTAAACCAATTGGCTGCTTGAAGCAGCCAAACAGTGGTAGAAAAGTGATCCCCCTGAAATTACGGGAGTGTTCCTGCACTTGTGTACAGGGCCTGGTAGACACACGCCACCAAAATGTTTGCCAAGAAATCACTAGAGCCGAGTGGCAGTAGATAGATGCAAGATGATGTGTTTGGCTTGACACAGGAAATTGTTGAGGGGTAGGGAAAAATGTATGTAAAGGGAGAGTCTGCGCAGAACATACCTATCTCAAATGGAGTGTCGCAAACGTCCTTTAGCTTTATCTCTATTGCCATTGGTTTCCTTTTCTTCACTAGGAACAATTGTAAACAAAAAGTGAATTAGCAAATTTGAATATTTTTTTCGACTCTGTACAATTATGCTATATAATAGTAGGGCATTATACAAAGTATTTGTGTTAACTGAACATAATAACCAAAGATAAAGTAAGTATTTTGGTTTGTTTACAAAATATATAGCAACTACTTTCAGGGCTAACTGCCAACAAGTTAGGGGCTAGCCTAAATAGCTTAGAACTGCATGAAAGTGGGACGAAAATAGAGTAGAGAGTGTGTGCTTTCGCTTTCCGGAGAAATAGCAGTGTTCCACGGAAGCTTTGCTTAACCCAGAGAGTTCAAATGTATGATTGTGAGTGAGCCTTCAGGAAAGTTTTAGTTTCGACTAAAGCTCACCATGCATTATGAATGGCAACCCCTAGTAAGCATCCCCTGGAAGAAAACCATGATTGGGTATCTATAGATCTGATCCACCACTGTCTATTACATTAACTCATAATTCATACCTACTGTACCTACTACAGCTCTGTTCTGCAAAAGAACCCCCTTATTATCTTGCCACCAGAGTTGCAGTACAACACAGTTCCGTGGTCTGACATATTGCTCTACCAATAAGTAGCAAAAAAGTGATCCCATTGAAATCATTGAAAAAGAAGCAAATATAGGTCTCCTGCAGCGCTGCGAGGGATCTTCCTCTCTGGCAGGCGGTGAACGTCTGCACGATGGGCTCAGACAACCTCCTCTGCTGCTGGCAGGAATTTCCGCTGGAGCTTCTATGGTGGAGCATCGGAAGGTCATGTCACGCCAGCACTCCGTCATAGAAGCCCCAGCAGAAGCGGAGGGCCATAGTGGAGTTTGTCTGCGCGCATCTCATAGATGTCCACTGGCTGCCAGAGAGGAGGATCCAGGTCCCCTGCAGCGTTGCGTGAGTTCTGTATCTTAGTCTTATAGTCCGACCACTATTTAAGACCATGAAAAAGCCTTCATCTTGTATTCGATAAAATCGATTCAACTAATTGTTGACACCAATTTTCATTATCAATTTTATCGATTAGTTGTTGGAGTCCTACTGCAGAGTATAAACATCTCTTAGGGTGCCTTATAGGTAAAGGTGGCATTGCTTGAGTTAGGAGTGTAACTAGAAACCAAACCACCCATAAACTTCACCAAGTAACATGTGCCACAGTGTCAACTTTGCCTTAAACAGCTTGTGACCACCATCTTTGCCCTAAACAGCTTGAGTGCCTTAGCCCCATGCATCTTATCAGTGCCATTCTATCCCAAACAGACTGTCTGCGCCATATTTGCCCCAAATACCTGGTATATGCCATGATTGCCGCCAAACATCTTGGGCCTCTTGCCCCTTCCAACAAACACTCTGTCACACATATGTAAACACACTTACACAAATTACACACACTCATACTGACTAACACACACATTAATTCTAACACACACTCCATGCTCACACACACACACAATTACACATCCATGCTCACAAACATACCCAATAACAAATTCATGCTCTCACACACACACACAATTACACTTCCATGCCAACACACAATTACGCATATATATATATATACATGCATGGTCAAATGTTTCCATACCCTGGCAGAAATTGTGAAATGTTGACATTGATTTTAAAAGTATGACTGATCATGCAAAAAAAAGTATTTTATTTAAGGCTAATGATCATCATGAAGCCATTTAATATCACATAGTTGGGCTCCTTATTAAATCATAATGATAACAGATATCACCTAAATGGCCCTGATCAAAAGTTTACCATTTGCCATTCTTTGGAAAACTACAGTTGAATATGAATCCCGTAAGAAATAAAAGAAATGTGTTTTGCCTGCTCACTCATGTTTTCTTTAAAAAGGATGCAGATATTAACAATTCTCCAAGGATATGCAAACTTTTGATCACAACTGTACTTGACTGAAACATCATAAATTACAATTTGTGTTTCTGTTTGAGTCACCTTTGCCTTTTGGTTTTCCCCGATAAATAGTTACTGCTTTTTCACATTTTCCTGATGTGCTATCTAAGAGAATAAATAGGCCAGTTGCAGAGATCAGCAATCTCCCTTCTAACCATCCCATCGAACAGTGGTGCTATAGGGAACCTGATTGTTCAAGAGGGCGATTAGCTGCCTGTTTTGCAGTAGAGGGCCAACCACCCTAGAACTCTAGGCCTAGTGGCTTAGGTCAGAGAACACCAATGTTAACATTGACTAGAGTGTAGACAAAGTTAAGCTTCTTGTTTTATTTCACCCACTATTATACCCTGGAACTGTCCACCACACTCAACAGTCCGGCTTTGGCTTGGACTATTAGTTATAAAATTATTGCTGGAAATTATTGAACAATAGATCTAAATTTCATAGTGCCATTATTGAGTGGCACATATTTGTGGGTCCTATGTGCCATGTTTTTTATGCTTATATCACCATTATAAAACCATAAACTACTCACACTGATGGAGATATAATTGCATTATGCATTATGACCACTCTCTACTCAGGCACCATGATGCAAACACACTGACAATCACACATTATGTAGTTAGAACTGCAGAATACGTTACCCTCCAGAACAAATGGCTGGGATTAGTTGGGAAAAGGGCAAATGCATATGGGGGCTGATTCTGCTGAGTACTTACCTAGCAGTTTCTCTTAGACCAACCGTCTTTGCTACTTTATAA
>VKOC01048137.1:0-19517 GCA_009364415.1 Spea multiplicata | reverse complement strand
GCTATAGGGAACCTGATTGTTCAAGAGGGCGATTAGCTGCCTGTTATGCAGTAGAGGGCCAACCACCCTAGAACTCTAGGCCTAGTAGGCTTAGGTCAGAGAACACCAATGTTAACTTGACTAGAGTGTAGACAAAGTTAAGCTTCTTGTTTTATTTCACCCACTATTATACCCTGGAACTGTCCACCACACTCAACAGTCCGGCTTTGGCTTGGACTATTAGTTATAAAATTATTGCTGGAAGTTATTGAACAATAGATCTAAATTTCATAGTGCCATTATTGAGTGGCACATATTTGTGGGCCCTATGTGTCATGTTTTTTAAGCTTATATCACCATTATAAAACCATAAACTACTCACACTAATGGAGATATAATTACATTATGCATTATGACCACTCTCTACTCAGGCACCATGATACAATGACACATTATGTAGTTAGAACTGCAGAAAACGTTACCCTCCAGAACAAATGGCTGGGATTAGCTGGGAAAAGGGCAAATGCATATGGGGGCTGATTCTGCTGAGTACTTACCTAGCAGTTTCTCTTAGACCAACCGTCTTTGCTATTTTATCAACCGTACCAGTTACAAAATCCAGCGCACCTCTAGCTTCTCTGTTTTCAGCACTTTCATTTTCCTCATTTTCTTCACTGGGAAAAAAATGACCAAAAAGGGATTTAACAGATTTGAAAAACTGTACACTCTGTATAATGAATATGCTTAATAAAAGTAGGGTATGCTAAAATGTTTCGGTATTAAAATATCATTAGAATATAATATAAGGGAAGCATTTTTTGTTTGTTTACAAAACATTTAACAACTCCAGTCACCAGTCTCAATGTGGGCTTTTAGGATATCTTGCATATATTTCACAGAAAGAAAATCATTACAATCCCTAGCTGTGTTTAGTCTATAGTTTGTAATCTTCATTTACTTGGTACATCCCAGTTAATCACTTAATACATTTTGTTTTCTATCAACTTCAATGAAGAGTTTTTTGGAGGTCACGGTCTGAATCATATTATCACTAAGAGAGTAGGCTATCTGAAGATCTCCCTCTTCTTTGGGAGTGAGTGTGCGTTGAGACAAGGCAGCTACCCAAAGACGGACCTAGATACTCAAAACGGGCACCGCTATCAATGGGTGGTGAGTCAGCTAGCCACAGAGAAGGGTGGAGCTAGCTCCAGATATTTCCGGAATAACTGGTATCCATACTACATGAATGAGACCTTATATTGCATCTAGATGTCTTTCATAAGTCAGTTTATCACTAACGATCAGTGGTATATTGCCCTATGGCACTGACCTAGGTTCTGGGCAAATCAACTATGGAAGGTGTGCCTATATATAACAGTCATCCATAGTATAAATAGGCCAGTTGCAGAGATCAGCAATCTCCCTTTTAACCAGCCCATCGAACAGTGGTGCTATAGGGAACCTGATTGCTCAAGAGGGCGATTAGCTGCCTGTTTTGCAGTAGAGGGCCAACCACCCTAGAACTCTAGGCCTAGTAGGCTTAGGTCAGAGAACACCAATGTGAACATTGACTAGAGTGTAGACAAAGTTAAGCTTCTTGTTTTATTTCACCCACTATTATACCCTGGAATTGTCCACCACACTCAACAGTCTGGCTTTGGCTTGGACTATTAGTTATAAAATTATTGCTGGAAGTTATTGAACAATTGATCTAAATTTCATAGTGCCATTATTGAGTGGCACATATTTGTGGGTCCTATGCGTCATGTTTTTTAAGCTTATATCACCATTATAAAACCATAAACTACTCACATTGATGGAGATATAATTACATTATGCATTATGACCACTCTCTACTCAGGCACCATGATACAATGACACATTATGTAGTTAGAACTGCAGAAAACGTTACCCTCCAGAACAAATGGCTGGGATTAGCTGGGAAAAGGGCAAATGCATATGGGGGCTGATTCTGCTGAGTACTTACCTAGCAGTTTCTCTTAGACCAACGGTCTTTGCTATTTTATTAACCGTACCAGTTACAAAATCCAGCGCACCTCTAGCTTCTCTGTTTTCAGCACTTTCATTTTCCTCATTTTCTTCACTGGGAAAAAAATGACCAAAAAGGGATTTAACAGATTTGAAAAATTGTACACTCTGTATAATGAATATGCTTAATAAAAGTAGGGTATGCTAAAATGTTTCGGTATTAAAATATCATTAGAATATAATATAAGGGAAGCATTTTTTGTTTGTTTACAAAACATTTAACAACTCCAGTCACCAGTCTCAATGTGGGCTTTTAGGATATCTTGCATATATTTCATAGTAGAGGGCCAACCACCCTAGAACTCTAGGCCTAGTAGGCTTAGGTCAGAGAACACCAATGTTAACATTGACTAGAGTGTAGACAAAGTTATTTGTCGTATTTGTTTTATTTCAACCACTATCATACCCTGGAACTGTCCACCACACTCAACAGTGCGGTTTTGGCTTGGACTATTAGTTATAAAATTATTGCTGGAAATTATTGAACAACAGATCTAAATTTCATAGTGCCATTATTGAGTGGCACATATTTTTATATGACCATTATAAAACCATAAACTACTCACACTGATGGAGATATAATTACATGCTTTATGACCACTTTCTACTAAGGCACCATGGTGCAAACACACTGACAATCACACATTTTGTGGTTAGCCATTTATAATAAAATTGGCAAGTTAAAACTGCAGAACACGTTACCCTGCAGAACTACTAACTACAAATAACTACTGTGCCTTCCCTGTCCTAGGCCTGACCTAAGGTAGTGCCCCTTGGCATCCAGTCGACTGACCTCAACAGCCACAGTCTTTATTGCTGAGTGCCCAAATATAGAAACATAGAAAGTGACGGCAGATGAGAACCATTAGGCCCATCCAGTCTGCCCAACCTCTGAGTTCTTTCCTTAGTACCTTCCCTTATCCTAGCTTGGCCTATCACATGCTTGATTAAATGTCTTTACTGTATTAACATCTATCACTTCTGCTGGAAGGCTATTCCATGCGTCCACTACCCTTTCCTGATGTTACCATTCGCGTACAACTTTCCGCTCTGAAAAAAACCTTTTTTTATAATCGAGCAAATACGGTATCTATATCCTTCTGGAGATACCATCTCCAGTACTTTACACAATACTCCAAGTGAGGTCTCACCAGTGATCAGTACAATGGCATGAGCGCTTCTCTCTTTCTACTGCTAATACCTCTAGCTACACAACCAAGCATTCTGCTAGCATCTCCTGCTGCATTGTCTACCTACCTTTAAATAATTACTCCTAAATCCCTTTCCTCACATGTTGAGGTTAGGACAGTATCAAATATTCTGTACTCTGTCCCTGGGTTTTCATGCCCAGATGCATTACTTTGCATTTATCCACATTAAATGCCAGTTGCCACAGCTCTGACCATTTTTCCAGTTTACCTAAATCATTTGCCATTTGGCTTCTACCTCCAGGAACATAAAATTTTGGTGTCTTCAGCAAAAAGACATACCTTTCCATCAAGACCATCTGCAATATCACTAATAAAAATATGGGTCCAAGTACAGATCCCTGAGGTATCCCACTGGTAACAAGACCTTGCTCTGAATATACACCATTGACTACAACCCTCTATTACCTGTCACTCAGCCACGGCCTAATCCATTCAACAACATTGGGATCTAAACCCAGAGATTGCAGTTTACTTAAAAGTCTTCTATGTGGGACAGTGTCAAAAGCCTTACTGAAATTCAGATACGCAATGTCTACTGCACCACCTTGATCAATTACTTTAGTCACCCAATCAAAAAAATCAAAGTTTCGTTTGGCATGATCTTCCTGAGGAAAACCCATGTTTTTGATCTTAAAACCCATGTGACTTCAGATGTTCAACAATCCTGTCCTTTAACATAGTTTCCATTAATTTCCCCACTACAGATGTCAGACTAACTGGCCTGTAGTTGCCAGACTCCTCCCTACTGCCTTTTTTGTGAATGGGCACAACATTCGGTACTTCCAATCCCCCAGGACGACTCCCGAGATAAACCCCCCAAATTTGGGGAATTTTGTTTTAAAAAAATATATCAGTTATACGGTTTTTGCTAGTACACCCCCAAGCTCTTTTAATAATTGGGGTGTATCCATTTCAGGCCCCATCGACTTATTTGTCTTTACTTAGACAAACTGAAACTTAGAACCTTCCGGCCTCGATAAACTCACATATTTCAAAATGATTCAGTCTTTTTCCCAACTGAGCCCATTCCATCCTCTTCATTCTGTAAAAATGAAACAGGGAAATATTCATTGAGGCAGTCAGCTAAACCTTATCCTCTTCTCATATATTTCCTTTTGTTTTTCAGTCTAACTAATCCTGCTTTAACTTTCCATTCTCATTTATATATCTAAACAATGTTTTATCTCCATTTTTTACTGATAGGGCAATTCGCTCTTCTGCCTGTGATTTGGCAGATCTTATAACTTTCTTTGTCTCTTTCTGCCTAGTTTTATAGATCTGTCTATCTTCCTCACTTTGGGTTATTTTGCATCTACTAAAGGCTAACTTCTTGTCTTTTACGATTTTGGCCACTTCTGCAGAGTACCACAGCGGTTTCTTAAATTTTTTACTCTTACTGACCAGCCTAATACAAATTTCTGTTATCTTCAATAATACAGCTTTTACAAAATCCCATTTCTCCTGAGCGTCAATTAAATTGTGCCAGTCTGATAATGACTCCTCTATACATTTTCTCATTTTAGAAAAGTCAGCTTTTCTAACATCTAAAATTTTTGTTTTTGTGTGGTGTTCGTATATTAAACCACACAGACTGATGATCACTAGATCTCAAACGTTCACCTACAGAAATATCTGTTAACAAATCCATTTGTGAACACTAAATCCATTATGGCCTCCTTACGAGTTGGTTCCCCAACTACTTGTTTTAAAGATAATCCCAGTAGGGAGTTTAGAATATCCGCACCAACTTTTATTAAGTTAGATTTTATGTTATTTTTCACATATAGGGCCACCCCTCCCCTTTCTTGCCCTTTCTGTCTTTTCTATATAAACAGTACCCCGGTATTGATATGAGAACAGTCAAAGCTTTATTATATAATTTAAAATATTGCATGAATGGGTGATGTGGGGCACAGTATAGGGTCCCTCTTGTACAGTAGATTTTTGGAGTATGATCCATGAGGCGAGACAGAGCTTCCCACAGGATAAGCTAGTAAGAAGACCAGGGTTCCTTGCAATGAACAGTCAAACCTCAGAGGTACTGTGCAATAATCCTCTAGCTACCAGTCACACAATTTAGATTGTGTGCAGGTAGAAGCTGGGATCTGTCTTTGAAAGTCAGAGTATATGCGTGGGAGTTTATGTGGGGATTTATCAATATGAATGTGACTGTTATTTTGCTGCCTATGTGTGTGTGTATGCATGCACACTCCCCAGTATTCCAAATTAGGAAGAGATGAGGAGGAACAGCACCAGCCCCAGAAGTAGGCAGGCCATGGCCACCCACCATCAGTGCACACTTTTTGAAATAATACATTTTAACTGAAGGTTAAATTACTCATAGGCAGCAACAATTATGCGAACAACCAAAGCTTTATTATTTAATACAAAAAATTGTATGAATTGGAGTGGATGGAGAAAGAAGGAGCTACCTCTGGACTCACGAAGAGTCAGTCTTCAGCACACAGGAGGGGAAAGCCCCCCATTTATTGGAGGAAACCTCTAGGAAGCCATGGCTTGAAGAACTACCCTTTCCTGACTAGTTAACTCTGACTAGAACTAAAACGGAAAAAAGAACAAAACAGAATCATTAATTTGGATACTTATAGTTGAAATACTTGGATTTCAAAATATCAGATTAACAAATTCTAATCTTCATATATATTGACTTGCAGTTCACAGTCTTCAGATCTGTTGCTGGAATCCTGACACTCTTTGCCGGGTAGCCGACATTCTGCAGATCTCTTTGCCAGGTAGCCCCCTCCTTTTGGTGATCCTTCAAAACTGTTTGCACTCTGTATGTGCTAAACCGGTGTAATATATGTAACTTCTATTATCACATTACAATGATAGCTGGCTGGGGAGGTTCCATTGACAACAAAGCACATTTAACCCTTTCACTGCCAGAGTATTGTGATCAACATCTTTATTTAAAAACATTATGTAAACATCACCAAAATATGAATCCATGAATTTTGTTAAATAGAAATACAGATTACAATACTGTGCCTCCCGTCCTGATTTTGCAACTCTATGCTCCTGAGCTCTGTCTGTTGCTTTTCAGGACAGAGGAAGAGATCTGCAGTTTTGGGACCACAATCCAGATTAGGAGTCATAAATATCATCAGGTCAATGCAGGGTACGTATGAGTCAGCTACAGACTGTGTGACCCTGAGATTTTGCCTCTTCACCCTGGTATATTCTGGCCAATTAGGCCTAGGCTTGGGAGGCAGGTCTGGAGTGGTAGCAGCCCCTATACTGCTTAACTGGAGACAAGTTGCCCTATTGGGCGATCAGGCACTCCAGCGCACCTCTTACTCTGTGGCCAACCGGGCACTATGGAAGTCCGTGCCTAGTGGGAACAGGCTCCACATTGCGCTGTATCTGGTGCCGCAGGACGTCAAGGAGGAGAAGTGGAAGAACGTTTGCTGCTGAAGCAAGTAGTGAGGGTCTGCAGGGGCAGTCATCCGGCTCAGGAGTCAGGACTCGAGTCAAAAACACATCACTGCATGCAGTTATCGACTATATTAACATGACGTGATCAATTATTTATTTGTAGAAAAAGACAGGGAATGGGGTGCGGGCTCTGCTACTATCTGAAAAAGATATAATAAACTATATGCCTACGTGAAACGTGATCTGTAATGCTTTTGTCCATTAAGACATTCTTCTGGTTACTATGGTGATAAAGCCGCTCAATAACCAATTTTTGTACATAATTGTCAGTCACGATTATGGAGCATAAACCCCCCGACCCTAAACATCTGTCAGTACTACCCAATTTCCGTTCTTCTCAGCCATCTCGGAACGGGCTAGTGGACTTAAACTTCAACAACCACTGCAAGTGCGTGGGAGTGGTGGGAGTTATAGTTTTGCGACAGCTAGAGGGGGGGAGAGACAAGCATTGTCCCGGTAAACCTGGTTCCTGAGGAGCGCAGCCGTAACAGACAGGAAGACGTTAAACCAAGCAGCACCATCGCCGATCGCGTGACCCGTGACGAAGGCTGGAGGTGGATGACCAGCGGCTGGGAGTATTTTATAGGGCGTCACCACCTGCCCTACGGGGGCGTGGCTAGACAACCATTGCCGGCCACTTTCCCTCTTCCTGCTTAGTCCTTAAAGGGGCGGGGCGAAAGCTCGGCTTCCTGTATGTGCACGCGGCTCTGCCTCCTCTCGGGGCGGGGAGCACAGGCCGTCAGGCATGTGAGAGGGCCGGGGGGAGGAGGGAGTGGAGGAAAGGGGCAGTCCGAGGCGCTCCAGACCTGAGCCCTTTACCACAGTGTTATTATTCAACGAGCAGCGGCAGCAGTGGACCCTCCTGGGCGCCCGGTACAGAAACAGGTGACCCAAGACAGCAGTCGGTCACTTATCACTGGAGCAGGGCGCCTCTCCCGCTGCATGAGTCCATGGATTACATGGTATGTTCACTCGCGCTGCTGGCACTGCTCCTGGGCATAGCTTTGTGTTTTGCATTACCTGCCGTGACTCCTGTCACCCGCTTCCTATGGTCTCTGTATTATGCTTTTATCTGATTGCTGGGGCTATTAAAGGCCAATAAGGCAAACTCCAGCCCAGGCCATTTGGCTGCTATTAGATGCCTAAAGATATGTTTAAGGCTGTTAGTTGGGAATGTGGTGCCATAAACCATGCTCCACTGAGCTGAAGTGCCTTCTGGGGCAGAGTGATTTGCTGTTCAGCAGCAGGCATAATGAATGGGTAATGAGGGCAGTGGCTGCCTTACTGTCACAGGTGTCTGTGCAGTGGGGGCCAGGCTTGGGAATTCCTGCATGCACACAGAACATGCATTACCTGTGTTACCAGGTGGAAGGGTGCATGCCTCCCGGCTCGCTCCGTCACTTTCTTCAATGCTTGGCCTTATTTTTCCAATTCTCGTGCCCCATCTCGGTGGCAGAGTAATGCGGTACCCGCTGATCTGAGTGTTCAGCTGACAGTTTATATACTTTTAACGCATACTATGACGTTTACAAATAATCCTGCAAACAAGAAAACGTCCGTGAACATTCCGTGTGTGTTAATGTTTCTATTTCTCCTCTAATGTTGTTGCTGGTTGTGAAATGATATATTGGTAGGTTACATGTTGCATCTGTTTGTCGTATGTGAATCGTTACAATTAGTTTTTTAGGTTTGTGTTTATGGTTTGAAGTCTCTGTGTAGCAGGCGTACGTAACTTTTACTGCTATTAGAATTGATTTTATGGAACCAACATATTCTGCAGAATGGCATTTTTAAGCGAAATGAATGAAAGAAGTGATTGATCATATTACAACATGCAGAAAAGTACCCCATAGAACGTATTGTACATACAGTACGTGTACATACATTAAGCTGAAAGTTGGAACAGGTGTATGCATTTACATGATGTTATATAAGCTTTTGGGTCCTCCAGAGTCTGATAGAAGAGCCATTTGAAGAATTGGCCTCTGAGGTCCCAAAAGCTTATGTACAGATTATTGGGCCAATGTACATTGGCCCAATAAAACGTATCGTCTTTGATTAAAAACTCCAGTTACTCTTTGGTTAATATGGATATATATGTTGACCCACAGAAGCAAAAGCTGAAGAACAGCCCAGTTCAAACGAAATTACAATCTAAAATAACATTTTGGACTATAATGCCCAGCATCCGTAGAAACCCACTCAAAGGTTTATAAGCCTTTAGCTTAATGTATGTTTTTGGAATGAATGGTGCCATGTTTAATAACCCTACTAAATTATCTGGGCTACTTTTTTGCATGTTGTAGTATATATTAAGTCGCTTCTTTCATTCATTTCACTTAACCCCTTAAGGACAATGGGCGGTCCCTAAACCCATTAAAAAAAAGCATTTTGAGTCCGTACATGTACGGGCTTTGTCATTAAGGGGTTAAAATGCCTTTATTCACATAAAATGTGCGAATGCATATTTGTCATTATATTTAAATATTAGATTGGCTTTAAACAATTATATTTGGATGTTGAGGGTCTGATTGGTGTTTGCAGGAAGGTTGTGGTTCCAACTCGCTGAATACATAACGCATTACAATGACCAACCCTGTCTAGTTGCTCCTGCAAGAATCAGGGAAGCTGTCCCTGCATGAGTATCCAGTTTGAGGTTCGAAATCTATGTAACTACACATTATGCAGGGTCAGCAAAGCTCTTCTTGCAGGACAATCTCAGTGACGTTGGCCCTTTGTAATGTTTATATGTCAACAGGTTGAAAAGGCAACTCCTGCTTGAGTGAATAAACCCTGTTGAGTAAAACCAGGCATCAGTGGGCCAAACATATCTCAACGTCCCTCTGCATGTACATCCACATAGTTATCGCTTTATCGCAAATGCTCGGTGAATCACTGGAATATGTCATATGGGCGAGTTGCGTATATGTTCACAAAGTAGCAAAGCTGACCGTGTGACGCTGTTAGCCCCTTGCCAGTGAGATATGGGTCTCTTTGCTGAAGGATTGTTGGAGAGTTCTGGTTCGCATTTGGGTTTGTACCGAAAAAACTTCCTCTGCATGTTTAATATGCAGCATTAGTACTTTGAGGTCTGCAACTTGGTTTGATGCAGAAAATTGGGCACTCAGGCCCAAAAACTTTGGCCATCACTGCACTAGGGGCTTTCGCTGAAGGAAGAGTATGATTTTCCCTGTGTAGTAGTTAATCAAGAGGATTTCTTTGTCTTCTCGTCCATTGAATTTTACATTATACGGGCCCCGCTCAGCCCTTCTTGCTGGAGAATCGTGCCAGTCCTTCCAAACGAAAAGAGAAATGAGAAAGTTGAAAGCACAGCTCTCCTGCCAGCCCTTCCTTTAAGGATTGGACCCTAATGTGTTAAAAATTGTGGAGAGTTGTAACATTTCAAAAGCAAAAGAATTAACACAGACTGCTAAGAAAACCAGAGGAATGGAGGTCAATCAAGTCAGAACTCTCCCCGGAATACTGCCTCTAGCAGTACAAGTGCAGCTAAATTATGTGGTCCTTGGTGTTTATTAAGGTTGATTTTTTTTTTACTTATTTTTTTACCGTTCCTGGATATATATTAAGGTGGATCTTGAGACCTGAGCCACTGGTGTCCAGCTGGCATTTTGCAGCCAGATGCTTTTTTGTATTTATGGCCACATAGCCTCAACAAATGTTGTTATTATATTACAAAATGCTTCCAGCCTGTGCTACATAATGGCAGGACTGGATAACTAACTTGTTACCTTAGGGTTTTCATTTTCTATTATATGGAGCTCTATGGATGGATGTGTGTGTGTGATATATAACTCCATTCCTCTCTGATGTTATGTGAGTCTGACATTATCTGTAAATGTACACGTGAGTGTGAGCGCAATTTGCACACGGAGGGCGTCTTTTGAGACCCCAGTATCTTGTGCATATGCTAGATCCTGGCCTATGGTGAGATTACTGTGCATGCGCGGTAGCAAGCAGTAAATGTGTTCAGCACTTCTCCTGGAAGCCGTGGGGGTTGGGGATAAAGGCAAAACAGACATGATAGATGGAGTGCCCCTTTAATGTTATACGCAATCAGATTAGCGGTTGTGTACCGTTTAAGTAAGCAGGTACATTTATTTGAGTGCTACGGCACCTTGCATATTGTGCTGTTCCTGTTTGCAGATCCAGGAAGTTTAATCTGTTATTTACATTACTAAGGCTCCATTCACAATAATTAGGCTGTAATGCTAACTTGACAGAGGTTCTCTATATCAAACAAATCACAGTGCCCTACAGGCAACTTGCAAAGGGCATTTAATCAAACTTAAATTGTGGTTATAGTGAAGTAGATAAAATGCCCCATGAAGTACACAACTGCAACCGTAGCAAAAGACCACTCTGAGAAGCTGTTTCTCAACGTTTATGAACAACGCTAATGGCTGCTTTTACTCTTTCAGTAACTAAAATATTCATGTTTCTTTCAACTGGTACTTTTTGATAGCATTTCTTCAACTATTAGCTTCTGACATTGCAGCGTTATTGAACTACTTCATTTTACATACCAGATGAGGAAGCACATTTTAAAAGACTCTGATATCTATAGAGGTGGAAAAAGTAGCACCGTGTTTATCCTGTATATGCACATCTATCATGATGATTGACTCCTGAACCTGGTTAGGTGAGAGAAGAGGTAAAATGGGGAGAAAAAGTTCTAAAGGAAAGAAAGATTCATTATAAAAACTTCTCAAGGGTTTCACTAAACCACAAACAGCTGCTGACTTGGGTATGAATTATGAAGGGCCTACCCTGGGAAGTTTATCCTGCAAGAATGAATGAGTTGGCGCTTGAAAATGTATTGGTCAATCTTTGGCTTGACTCTTCTTGCAGGGGCTCCCTGGGTTGACTCTTTATATATGGTCAGGTTGGTGAGAATGTTTCATCTCATCGCAGTTCACCTGCAAATGTATAGTTTAGTGAATAACCCTGTAGATCTGCAGGCTGATGGAATGGGGTAGCACCTCCAATTTGGGACTCTAATGCATTAGTCTGCTAAGTGTGTTTTGGTCTGCCACAGTTCTGCGTTCTTACACTTGGAGTTCCCCAACTATTTGAGGGATCACAAATAGAACCTGTGGTTAAGCACTAACTGTGGAACCTGCTGAGGAGCAAGCCATTGACAGTCTAAAGCAGCAACACCAGGGAGTGCTTGCTTCTGTGTTGTGGGTATCCAACTAGTAGAAAATATTTTTACCGCTGTCTATACATGTGTATGGGAGTCTCGGTATACAGCCACCCGCAGTGTTAGCCACTAGCTCACTCAGCCAATGCTGTATGGAACTATAAGGGGATTCATAATGAAAATTCAGCGTTCTTGATTGTCCAACCAACACTGTAGAGAGCAATGACGTCCTGCAGATACATGTCACTGATGATGCACAATTCTAGGGGGAAGCTGCTGGGAAAGATCATCTAATGAACGAAATACTTGCACGGAATTCTGATGCCTACAAACAAATGTAGCCGTCCAGTGATGCCAACTTACATGGATTTTAGCTTCATTTGCATGGCTTTGCATTTTATTGAGCGCATGTTTAGTAAGGATGGTATTTTTATGAACCAGTGTTTTCACAGCTGCTTTGTTCCTTTCTTCCAGCTTCTGCCATGTCTCAGGAAACCCAAGTATTTGTCAGTCCGTAAAGGTGTGCTAATTGTATTCTGTAATGCATCTCGGGTGGATGTTGAAGCTTTTAGAACCTTTGTGATATTGTACAGAAGGAAAATACTTTTCTCAGTGTTAAATAAGAGTGTGCAGGCTAGGCATGTATTCCATGAAAAATATATAAGGATTTTAAGGATAGTAACCCGATTACCTTGTTGCAAGGCACTTATAGTTTGGAAAATCCATTAGGCAAGGCGTTTCTATTTTTGGTATGTTAAAAAGCAACCATCTAAAGAGCGGCTATTAATAGAAATCCAGTTTGATATACGTGTTGCCCACTTGGTAATTATTGTACTGATTTTCCTGCTGTCTCTCGTAGTTTGATAACTACAGCTTTTGTGTTTGATAAATAGAACTCACACCGACAATGCATATGTTCCCTATGATAAAAATATTTTTAGTGCTCAATAAATAGCCGTGTCCCAAAACACATTACAGCTAATCAAATAAAACAATATCTAGAATACCTTATCATGTTATACTATGTTTTATAGAATGAGTCTTGAACGATCATCATAACGATTCCACAAATAAAGAATCCAGTGCATATATTAGAAAAAAAAATCGCAATCCACAGTACAGAATATGCGAGTGGAGACCCAGAATCTCTCCCAACGTTTCTGCTAAGAGCGTGTGCGCTGGATATTGATTTATTTGATTTCTGTACTTTATATTGTCGTCATTGGAATCTATTTATAAATACTGACAGGAGAGCTTGAGAGAGTTGTTTCAGCTCCTTATCTTCACCATAAATTACAAAGGAGTGTGCTTCAGTTGTAGGAAGAGCTTTACTGGCCCTGTATAATGTATAGTTAAATTGGTAATTGCCCTTTAAATTATTCTGAACCTGTATTTCTTGATGGAGAAACTTTCCAGAATGCACCTTGCATAATGAATAGCGAAATGAGATCATTAAAACCACAACTCTCCTGTCAACTGACACTTGACATGTCTGGCATATCATGGGGTTCAACAGGAGTAGAAAACAATCAATAATTGCTTTCTTCACTGAGCTGGTGTTGGTGCAATGCCTCAACATCGAGGCATCCAGCAACACCAACTATGTACGATACACCATATTGAAAGGCTATATGTCTTTCAATTAAGGCAGCTGCCGGTAGCTAAAAACAGAAAAAGTACCGTAGTTTAGCCTCATAACGATCGCCTCCTAAGCTCAGTTAGTGTTAGGGGGCTGTTTGATAACTCTAGGAGTGTTTCAAACTGCGACCTGTTAGAGGCAGCACATCTCTAACAAGATGGCGGCACCCATTAAAAAAATAAATACCACATGGGGGCAGAATGACCAGACGTGAAAATTCCAAACTGAAATGCACACCTCCTAAATGTGGCCTTTTAGCCCCAAACAACCAAAGAAACCTGAGTGTGTGTGTCACTGTATTCAAGATGTGATGCGAAACACATATTGGGGGGGGGGGGTTTGACAGTGATATATATATATATACGAGGAGCTGTAAATTCATACCTAAAGTACAATTTGTGTGTGAAAACATACAATAAACTGCTACCACAAAGTTTGACAAAAGCTGGTAATAGAATTAATGCATGAAAAAACACCTGGTATTCTGAACTTAAGACAAAAAGTAGCAGTTTTTTCATTAGTGTGTGTAGATAAGTACAAGATTTTGCAAATAAGAAAACATTTTATGTACATTTTTGTAAATTAGATGATCATAACAATATCTTCTTGTCCTGGAAAAAACACCAATATATATAATTTTGTGTGGGTTAAGTAAATGAGAGAAGAAAATTACAGCTAAACACAAGCCCAGCAGAAATGTTAAAACAGCCAGTGACGATGGGTATATATATTTCTGTCCTTAAAGGGTTAATAAGGCCCCATATTTTGGAGATAAATCAAGTTATTGAAAATATGGTATGCAGTTACTGTACTTTCAAAGTGCGATGTATGCATTATCACTATGCACATTGCCAGTGCTATGTTTATAGAGTGCTCTTAACTATATGCTGTACGTAGTATAAGGAGCTCTAAACCCCTGTTTACAAGTACATTCCTTTTCACTTTAGCAAACATTGCTTCTTGTTCCTCTTGGAAGGCGACTCCTAAATGAATTTGGTCCATTGGAGAACAGAAACATGCTCCCTGGGATAGAACAACACGAGAGCCTTGGATGAAGCTGTGATTCCAGTCCCTCATTGTTTGAATAGAAAATAAACAGAATCATGGGGGACCGCAAAGAACTCTGAGAGAGGAAATAACATAAAGTACACTTAAAGATTAAAATAGGAATCTCGGGGTTTCTTGTGTGAGGGTTAATGAGCGCTAATCTAGTTTGCCATTAAATTTACAGTTTTCTACACTTGTATATCACATGCCTAAAATAACAGGAGGGGACAGCTTCTCCCAGCTAATATATTCCAAAACAGTCACTCGCTTGTGTTTTCTTTGATAAGGGTCAGTTCTAGACCAAAGAGTACCACAGGCAAGAAGCCCCTTTATTGCCCCCATACAAACCTTTTTTTCTTCTTCTACCCTTAGCAGCCCAGGGCATAGATCTCTTATGCATGCCCCCTCTCATTTTGGAAGTTCTTTTTTGCACTCTTGTCCTTGAGTAGTATATCTTTTTAGGGATGTAGTCATTATATTGAATGATGGAATAATTGAATTCATGTCATAATGTTTGTGTCTGGCCGTTATGTCCTTTATTATTTATATTTTCGTGCTTCAGTGTGTGGGTAGCTTTAATCCTGTTGTGGTACTTGGCCATCTGGTAATACCGTATTTGCTCGATTATAAGATGACCCTGATTATAAGACGACCCCCCAGAATCTGAATATTAATTTAGGAAAAAAGAAAAAGCCTGAACATAAGACAACCCTATAGGAAAAAAGTTTTACCAGTAAATGTTAATTCATGTAAACTATTTTTTTTTTAATGAAAGCTATGATTGAGAAAAATATTCTGATTTTAATTCCTTTTATTTTCCAACCTGCCCTCTCAGTTATGCACATCTGCCCCCAGGCTTGTCACTCTGCCATAAATGCCTAATAAACCCCCCCCCCTATACGCCACTGAGCCCCATGATATGCCTTTTAACCCTCTATATGCCACTGTGCCCCATGATATGCCTGTGCCCCTATGTGACACTCTGCCTTCAGAAATGCCTTATACCCCCATATGCCACTCTGGCATTTAGGGGGTTAAAAGGCATATTATGGGGCAGCGTGGCATATAGGGAGTATAAAGCATCTCAGGAGGCAGAGAGGTGTATAGAGAGTTAAAAGGCATTTCTGGAGGCAGAGTGGGATTAAGGGGGTTAAAAGGCATTCCATAGAGCACTCTGCCTTGCAGGGGATCTGGATCTTAGTCTCATAGTCAGACCTATTTGAGGTCTGATTATAAGATGACCCCGATTATAAAACGAGGGGTATTTTTCAGAGCATTTGCTCTGGAAAAAACCTTGTCTTATAATCGAGCAAATACGGTAATGGGCAATATGGAGCAGTTGGTGTATAGTTGTTACCTTGTAATCTGGTTACACAAGCAGTTTGCATTTGTAGTGTAAAACATGCCCTTGCTTAATATAAGTAATATCTGAAAGTCCTAATGATGATGGAGCCATGATCTCAATTCTTTCTTTCGGCTAAGCGCGCCAAAGAGCCTGATGCGGATCCAATAAAAGAATAAATATAGTCCCATTTCTCTAAAGTGCTGGACTCAGAGCCATGTTTGTGTTACGCTTCTTTATCTGACGCAGCTATTAGTGCTGTCAATCAGGTCTTGATTTATATTTTTTTATGAAGGGCCAGTGTTGGTGATGTTTTCTTCAAGAAAGGTTCACCTGACCCTGCATAATGCATAAGTCTATCAATGAGATGAGAATATACCTGCTGTAAATCACTTGCTAAATGGAATCTGCTAATAGTTACTAAAGTAACACTGAATCAATTTTAGATAAACCCGTATTGATCAGTGGGGTGAGATCCACTATCTTAATGTGTAGAAGCTTTTTTTTTGTGAATAAACCTTGAATGTTAGGCAGACTTGTAGCTGTACAAACGGCAAAGGCAAACTTCCTTCTTCACCAGCAGTTTGTGTTTAAACAAGAATAAGAGCATTGGTGTTTTTGTATGTGTAATGGGATGCTGAAGTACCTAATCTTCCAGATCAATGTAGCTTAAGCCGTAGTTATAATGGTTCATTTGTTATCTTTTCTATTTCATTAAACCCATGTTTTCAGTCTAGCAGTATATTCAGATAAGATTATCGAGGTTCTGTGTTTTGGTGTCACCTGTGTCAATATGTCCTGTTCATTGCACTTTTGATATTCCTAGAAGTCTTATTCTTAGATGAGTGGTTGTATAGCAAGCATACTTCATCTACAAAGTAAGACCCAATCTACTAGACAAGCACCCTGATGCCTTATGGTAGACATCCTGGTTTCCCCCTACAGCTGGGGCCAAAATGAATGAGCTAGAGCTGTCTGATCGAACGTGAGAGCGCTCTAATTGAGCGCCGTTACATTCTGCAGGGATTTAAATGTTCGGGCATATCCTTCCAGCGACGACATCACTGACATCTCCAGGGAATCCTCTTGATGCGGCAGGGACTTATGGGGTCTGTAGAGTCCCCAATCAGGTCTCCTGCTAAATATTTCACTGACTGATTACACAACACCCTGGGTTGCCTTCTTTTCAGTTACATTTACTTTTATGGGGTTGTTTTGATATCCGAGACCAGAAGTCTCACCCATGCTAAATTTAAAAGAAAAGAAAAAGTAATGTGCAACCTGTATTATTTGCCCTATAATGGACAAAATATATGAAATATAGAGTATTTTCCAAATCAGGACAGCATAATGTTTTTTTTGTGTGTGTGTATGTATGTGTGTGTGTAATATATATATATAATGTATGTATATATATATATATTTTTTTTCAGACTTTATTCATACAAAATAAATTACGTTTACTTGTGCCAGAACCCCCCCCACTATATAATTTGTGTGGTTGCACTAATAAAGAGGGACATCGTGGGGGCACAGAGACATAGTAAAAACATGACAATTCCTCCTATCCTGTAGTGTAAAAAGAGCCCTGGCCTTTAAGGGGTTAAAAAAGGTACAGCATTCTTTTCTTTTTTTGATCGGTGAAGACGTTGGACTGTAGACAATTGCAAAACTTTACATTTTGTATAGAGAAGTTCCTCGTTGCATGGAAAGACAATTTACAGCGCTTTAACACCACAACGGTATGGCATGGAAAGGGTTATTACCCAATAGTAGTAAAGTATCTATTGGTAGCAGAATACAGCTCTGGAATTAGTTTTGAAGCATTCTTATTTCACTTTTTCTGTATTCTGTGTATTTTCTGTCAATGTGTTGGTTCACGCGCCGGTCTGCCTGGTCACCGCAGAATGTCTGCGTGTTCAGGATGATTAAAAAATACACAATAACAATACAGCCATTTATATGTTGTGCTGCCGGTCGCAGTGTTTGTGTTTGGGGACCGACGTAATACGCGGTTAGTTCCTGTATTGCTTCAGATCTGTTGAGAAAGGATTATACAGCATTTACAAAGTGTCTCTTTATTCAGACAGGTGTGTGATGTGTCCAGAATCAGAGTGGCTAAAGCCACATGATACATAAGTGGCCTTAATATGTTCATCGGCATGGGATGAACACTGTAAAGGTCATAAGGTGTTTAGAGATAATCCTCTCAAAGGTTTCTCACGTGTTCATACAGTATGTGTACATGCAAATCTCAACATGTCTGTTAAGACCACATGGAGATTCTGCCCCGTAGTGCCATTCAGATCCTTGATGTAGCATGTGTTACACCGCTGCTGATAGTCGTAACCATTATTAACCCCTTCACGACAAAGCTGGTACTCGTATGGGCTCGCAATGCATTGTGAAGGGGTTAAGGAACCGGGGCAAATCCCTGGATCCAGATAGCTATGGAACCCATAGCTTCTGCCATTTTTGTACCAATCCTACATTGATGGGCAAAAAAATTCAAGCTGTCTTCTGCGCTCATTAGTGTAGCTTGTAATGCCAACGTTGATGTCCTGCTGAAACAGATCCATCTGTCTATATATCCATTTACTCTTTGCATTTTTTACTGTGTGCATGTGGTACGTATACATATAATGTAGGCAAAGGATAATGCAGTCTGTGTTACACAGAAAACGAAGAAATAGAAAAGTGTGGTCACAGGCAATGTTCCCTCTAATTTTTCTTGGGTGATGTGCGCAGAAAATTTCTGTTGTGCAACATTTTTCCCAGAGCCAAAATTTTGTGCGCACAATATGCTTCTACAGTCCATATAAAGTTGGTGGAGCTGAAAAAAATATCACATTGCAAGGGGGTGGAGCTATATATTTCCAACCCTTTTGACTCCATGGTCTATTCTAAAGGTGAAATTCTCACCGAAAAATTAATTATGAGCGAATCATGAGCGGGGGCTCCGGGCTGCATAAAGGATCAATATATATGTATATTACTATTTTTTTTATTGGGAAAAACTGCATACTATTGACAGGGGTACAGCATAACACCTATGATTATATATTGAGGCACAGCACAACACCTATCACTATACATTGAGCCAGACATTGCTAATAATCTAGCATAACCCCTATCACTATATACTAAGCCAAACATTGATGTGGTGTAGGCCTACTGCTTCAGTGTCTGGCTTAGTATATAGGGATGCACCGAAATGAACATTCTGGACCGAAAATTCAGCAATCACTTGACCGAAACTGAAAATGACCCCCCTTTAAAAAAAAAACCCACTTTATTAAAAATAACACACCAAAATTGGACAAAAACCCCAACAACAATATTATATATATACACACACACACATTATATATATATATACTATATATATATATATATATATATATATACACACATATACACACACATATATATATATATATACACAAATATATATATATACACACATACATATATATATATATACACACACACATATATATATATACACATACACACATATATACATATATACACACACATACACACATATATATACACACACATACATATATATATATACACACACACATATATATACACACAAACACATATACATACATATATATACACACA
>VKOC01048136.1:0-31518 GCA_009364415.1 Spea multiplicata | reverse complement strand
GCTTACAGTTGTCACTAGGGAAACTATTTCATAAAGGAGCAGGCACGGCATCTGAGTTGGATACACGGCTATCAAAGCAAATTCAGAAGGGAGGCCTTCGCAATGATCCAGTCCTGATCATGTTAAGAGTCAAGTTGGATGATCAAGTCTTGTCTTATTCTACACTGATAAACAAAGCAAAAAGACTGGAGGACCAAATGTCCCCACTTCCCTCACGGAAAGAGAAAGAGGATGAGGAACTTTCAGTGCTTAAAAGGAAGGTAGCTGAATTGGAGTTATTGTCCAAATCCTCACTAAGGAGAACAGATCCTCCCACTAGAAGGGAATACCACAGGGAAACCCCAGGGAGGTTGTCCCATGAGGATTCATTTGACAAAAGGATTTGCTTTAAGTGTGGAAAATCAGGGCATTTCAAGCGGGAGTGTCCCACTAATTCACCAGAGACTGATGTTGATGTGCTAGCTATCGAGCTGGAGGAGGCCCAAATTACCAGTTCTTCCAAGAAAAGAAAGAAAAGACACACACAAGGCTTACCTGTGGGAGCTAAGATTGGGCCTAAATCCTTGATACACTTACAAGTGGAGGGAATTGATGCTTCAGCCTTGCTAGATACCGGTTCCCAAGTTACCATTATTTATAGAGACTTCTATGATCGTCACCTAAAACATATCCCTATGGAACCTGCAGGGGAGTTGCAATTATGGGGAGTGGGAGCTCAGGCCCAGCCTGTGGAGGGTTGCATAAGAGTGACTATAACCATCCCCCAGCTGAACACAGGAATGATCTGCCCTATGGAATTGGAAGCTCTCATATGCCCTGCGGCTAAGAAAGTTTGTGCCCCAATAATCTTGGGCACCAATGCAAGGATGGTACAGGACGTATTTAGAGCATACCTTACAGAAGTGGGTGATGTATCTCTAGCCCGACTGATGGAGGTCAACCCTGTTCTAGGGAAGGAGTGTCATCGACTAGCCCTAGAATCTAAACCAGGGTCTTGCCACTATGCAGGGAGAGACACTGTATTCATTAAGCCAGGTGAGACCAGGACTCTATGAGCCATAGCCTCCATGCACCGTGAAATGTTGGGAGGAACCGGACAATACCTTGTTGAATCCTTACCTGAAGAGGATAAAAAGAAGGGATGGACTCTGATACCTGAGGTGAAAGACTGGCGGACCCACTGGTGTCAAAGTTTTCCTGTAATGATACAGAATCTAACACCTACAGAGGTCAGAATCGATCGTCACCAGGAAATCGGTGTGATTTATTTGTTAGACCAAGTCTCTTCCGTCATGTCTGTGAAGACTGAACAGGGGGGTGATCTTGAAGCACCTATAGCTTTTGACTTGGAAGATTCTCCCCTACCACAGAAGTGGAAAGATAGCCTTCGAGCTAAGCTAGCTACTCGAGAGAAAGTATTCTCCAGGGAAGAAATGGATGTGGGATGTGCAAAGAGTGCTACACATGCTATCAGACTTTCTGACCCAGCCCCTTTCCGAGAGAGGTCAAGGAGGATTCCCCCTCGAGACGTGGAGGATGTCCGAGATATACTCCAACAGATGAAAGGAGCTGGCATTATTAAAGAGTCCAGAAGCCCATACGCTTCGCCTATAGTGGTAGTAAGGAAAAAGAATGGCACAGTCCGGCTATGCATAGACTACCGCACTCTGAACAAAAGGACTGTGCCAGATCAATACACACTACCACGGATAGAGGATCTGCTAAATGCCCTTTCTGGAAGCCGGTGGTTTAGCGTACTTGACCTGAGGTCTGGGTATTATCAGGTACCCATGAAGAAGGAAGATCAGGTGAAGACAGCCTTCATCTGTCCCTTAGGATTCTACCAGTTCACCAGGATGCCCCAAGGGGTCACAGGAGCTCCTGCCACTTTTCAGAGGTTGATGGAGAAGACTGTGGGGGATATGAATCCCAAAGAGTGCCTGGTGTACCTAGATGACCTCATTGTGTTCGGGAGGACACCCGAAGAACATGAACAGCGATTGCTGAAGGTATTGGACCGACTCCAAGCAGAGGGGCTGAAATTGTCGATAGATAAATGTCGGTTTGCTCGGAACTCTGTCACATATGTAGGGCATATTGTCTCTGCAGAGGGAATAGCCACTGACCCAGACAAAATTGAAGCGGTATTGAACTGGCCTAGACCGAATAATATCAGTGACTTGCGGTCATTCCTTGGATTCTGTGGCTACTACCGAAGGTTTGTGAAAGACTACTCGAAGATTGCTCGAGAGCTGCATAACCTGTTAAAGACAACTTCCGACATAGAGGGTACTAAGGCACCACGTCCTAAAGATTTCTTTGGAGAGAAATGGACTTCAGGATGTGAAGAAGCCTTTTTAGCCTTGAAGAAAAGACTTACAGAGGCCCCAGTATTGGCGTATGCAGACCCTGAAAAACCATATGTTCTCCATGTTGATGCCAGTATGGAAGGCCTAGGGGGCGTACTACATCAAAGTTATCCAGAAGGATTAAGACCAGTGGCCTACATAAGTAGAAGTCTGACTGGTGCAGAGAAGAATTATCCGGTCCACAAACTAGAATTCCTGGCACTTAAGTGGGCCATCGTGGACAAGTTACATGACTATTTATATGGAGCAAAATTTGAAGTAAGAACGGATAACAATCCACTTACCTACATTCATACCACGGCTAAACTTGATGCCACAGGGCATAGGTGGCTGGCTGCATTGTCAAACTACCATTTCAGCCTGAAATATAAGCCAGGCCCTAAGAATGTCAGTGCGGATGCCCTGTCCCGCAGACCCGGACTCCCGCCTCACCAAGAAAAGGAGGAATGGGAAGAAATCCCTGGACCTGGGGTAGGAGCTTTCTGTCAGACATATGTAGTGGCCCAGAGGCAAGATGAGTTCTCTGACCTTAGAGGGATAGACTCCATCAGTCACTCTCCAGGAGCAGTACCAGAGATCTTCTGCACTCCAGTCATGCTCCAACAGTGGTCTAGCATAACCACTGAAGACAAGAGGAAAGCCCAGTCACAGGACTGGTATATAGGGACAGTCCTCAAGGCAATGAGAGCAAAGAACCCTAAATTATTGACTTCCCTCCCCATTGGTCAAAGAGACGTATACCGGCGAGAGTGGAATAAGCTATGTCTGGAGGATGGAATCCTGTACAGAATTATAAAATACCATGACCACCCTGGTCGAAAGCAGCTGGTATTACCCCATAGATACAGAGGAATGGTTATGAGAGCCCTCCATGATCAACATGGACATCTTGGGATAGACAAGACCTACGGTCTAGTACAAGACCGGTTCTATTGGCCTCGCATGAGGGAGCATGTTGAACAACATGTAAAGACCTGCAGGAGGTGTATTCAGAGAAAGACTTTGCCTGTGAGAGCTGCACCCATGGGTCACCTGAGAAGTACAGGACCACCAGTGGTCCAGATCTTGTGTGCATGGACTATCTATGTATTGAAAATGATACCGCTGGGATCGGAAATGTTCTGGTTGTAACAGATCATTTTACCAGATATGCTCAAGCATTTCCTACTAAAGACCAGAAGGCTGTAACTGTCGCCAAGGTTCTCTGGCAGAAGTATTTCATGCACTACGGTCTACCCAATCGAATACACTCTGATCAAGGTAGAGACTTTGAGAGTAAGTTAATCAAAGAACTGATGGATATGCTGCAAATTCAAAAGACCCGAACGACACCCTACCATCCAGAGGGTGATGCTCAGCCTGAGCGTTTCAATAGGACCCTCTTAGATATGCTTGGAACTTTGAAGCAAATGGAGAAGCGGTCCTGGAGTAAGCATGTGGAAGCCATGGTCCATGCATATAACTGCACAAGGCATGAGTCTACAGGATTCTCACCCTACTTTCTGATGTTTGGAAGAGAAGCCAGACTACCAATAGATGTTCGGTTGGGTGTTTCCCCAGATGGGACAAATTCAGGCTCTCACTTCCAGTATGTGAGGACCCTCAAACAGAATCTTCACAGGGCCTATGAGTTGGCCACCCAAGCTACAGCAAAACTAGAGGAACGGAACAAAAGAAGGTATGATACCAAAGTGAAATATCGGGAAATCCAAGCAGGAGATAAAGTTCTTCTCCGGAATCTAGGAGTACCTGGAAAACACAAACTGGCTGACAGATGGAAAGATACCCTATTTGAAGTTGTGTCTAAGCTAAAGGGGCTGCCAGTGTATAACATCAAAGGGCCAGAAGGCCGAATAAAGGCTTGGCATAGGAACCATCTACTACCAGTAGCGTATACTGATGAAGAGGAAGGGAGTAGTGAAGAACTAGAGGAAAGCATAACAGAAAGCCCTCAAAGTGGGACAGAAGAGACCCCAGAAGCTCCAAATGCTGAGGATCAGTGGTGGTCTTCTCCTGCGGAGGAAACGCAGCGTTTGCCTCCTTCTATCCCTGTGGTTCCTCAAAGTGTTAGAACCCCTCCTGTGTCACACAGTTCTCCAAATTTGAATCCAGAAAGCCCGTGCTTCGTGCCTGGGACCACCTTTAGAGACTCTAGTTCTATGGGAGAGCCAGGGCCTCAAGCCACTGGTGACCTCCCCAACCGCAGAGCAGGAGCCGAAGCTTCCCAGGCACGGTCAGAAGATCCCCTTCGTCAACGAGAACCCAGACACAGCACCAGGGTACGGCAGCCTCCTAGAGCCTTGGTTTACGATAGTGTAGGAGATCCCAGTTACGCGCCACTGACACAGGTAGCATCTAAAATGACCACTTTTCTACATGCTCTAGCAGACGTAGTAGATGTTAATCCTTCCTTGTTTTAGAGCAGTTTTCTAGATAGAATGTAATTTGTATTAGCTAGCACTGTTATTGTAGGATGATATATGTTATGTTGCAAAATCTCAATTTCCTTTTAGCAAAGACTTGCCAGTGGAAGGCAAGTATTTTTCAAGGGGGAGCATGTAACCCCTCAAGGGATTTTAGTGATTGCTGCTGTGTCACTGACTGACCTGCAGTTCTTATGGAGTGACCAGCAGATGGTGAACTGCAAAGCACATGGATGAGGTGAAAAAGGGACCATTGGAGTTTAGGGAGAGGAGTTGAGAGTTGGATGCCAGAGGTGAAGGACCCTTGCTGAGAGAGAAGGAGAGTGAGAGAGGCCTAGGACCAGAGGCCTGCTTGAAATCCATGCTCAGAGGAGAGCTGCAGCATCCTGGCAGAATCTTCCAGCAGACAGAGATACAGAGCTGTTTGCAGCAGAGTTGGCAGTGAAGAAGTTAAAGGCTGAACTGCCCTGATTGCAGATGGTGGAGTGGTAAGCCTGAAACCTCTCCCCCTGTATCCACAACAGGGCACCCTGAATTCAGCCACACACCAATAAAAGCTTTTTTGATCTCCAGTCCCACTGACATACTGAAGTTTCCAATACAATTCAACCCATACTGTGGAGTAAGTTACTCATGGGCCCCAACTGTGTTATGTGCACCAACTAAAGGTACCCAGCGGCCACTAGGGCGAAGATTAGGGTGGGCCGCAGTGATTGTTGTGGGTGGATGAACCTTGTATTGTATATTTCATATTGTGTATATTTCATTCTACTATATTTCATGTTTTTCTGTTGCATTTATGCATAGTGTTTTGCTGTGCAATACAAAGTTAATTTTAAGTTAGCCCTGTGTCAGTTTTATTAATCACTCGGCTATGTTCCCAGCGGGAGCTCATATCCATACCCTGGATGCTCCGTTGGGTGGAGGCACTGCCACAGTTATGTACCCCAACTCCCAGGTAGCGGAGGCTCAGGATTGGCCTGCAGAGCACAAAGAGGTAACTGGGTAAATGACCACAGTGATATTGGTGGGTCTACCCAAAAACCCGTTACACATGTATAATACAAACATACAAACAGAATATAGACACTCTATATTCTTGATTAAGTTCAACTCAGGCAACCTGTCTGAGTAGAACCACAAGGTCCTTCCCAACTTCCTGGACCTTCTAGAATAGAGCCACATATCAAATGTGGAATACCTTGAAGTGATTAGTCTTATAAGATTCGCGGACAAACGGTATACAAAAAGAAAAAGAAAAAAGAAGAAAAATACCAATACTATGAGCAAAAGTGCCACTATATATGTACATATATAGATATGTATATTATATAGTGTATGTTGTGTCTAGGGCCTCAAATTCCCTAGTTATGGTTGTAGTACCTAATATGGAGTATGTCATAATGTATTTAAAGTATGTAGTGTTAGGTATGTTTCTGTGAACTATAAAAGCTGTAGATATTATGTGATTGTAATGAGAAGTAATGTGATAGAATGAGTTAAAAAGAAGAATACATGGAAAATAAAAAAGTAAAAATAAATAAGTATACGTGATAAATTGTGTAACTTCATAAACATTTTATGTGTATAAATTAACGTTTCCAACGTGTGTATCTGCATCTCTAGTGTATATACATCTATTTTAGATGTATAGTGTGAAAAAAAAGAAGCCAGTAGTAAGCAAAAGTGGCACTATATGTATATATACATATTTAGATATATATTTGTGTACCGAGTGTTGTGTCTAGGGCCTCAAATTCCCTAGTTGTGATATAATACAGAGTGTAGAATGTGTCATATTATATTTATAATATGTATTATTTAATATATGTCTATAAACTTTCAAAATTATAAATATTATAAACATTTTTTATTTTAATTGCTTAGAATTTTGTCACCAAAAAAAAAATATGTTTTTTAAGAGCTAGTCCAATTCTTTATCTTCACAAAAATTCCCGCATGGAAAGGGTTAAAATATGAGCATTTCAAATACCTTGGGGTGTCTAGTTTTCAAAAATATTTGGTTTGATGGGGTAAATTGTATTGGCTGGCTTCAAAGATACCTGAAAGAGGATACGTGGGCAGACTTTTTGACATGTCAAAATTCCAATTTGAGAAATGCACACCTCTCAAAAAGGGTCTTTTAGTCCTCGAACAACCTAACAAACCCATGCATGTGGGGTATCACTGCGCTCAGGAGATGTTGCTGAACACATTGGGGTGTTTGGCAGTGCCATATACCAGGAGCTGTAAATTTATACCTGGAGTTACTGCCATAAAGTTTGACAAAGGCTGATGGTAGAACTAGAGCATGGAAATGGTTAAAATACCAGCATTTGAAATGCTGAATGACCAGCTTTGGGGAAAAAATGGTTTTGAAATAGCAAAACGCTACTGGTAATTATTGCCCATAACGTGCAGAAAAAAGCAAAAAAACATAAAAACATTGGGTATTTCTAAACTCGAGACAAATAGTAGAATCTATTTAGCAGATTTTTTCATTAGTTTTTGCAGATGAGTAAGTTTTTGTTTAAAAAGTGAGAAAAAGTAATTTTTTAACAACAAATCACCATATGTTATCTTTTTTATATAGTAAATTAGATATGATAAAATAATGGTATCTAAAGAAAGCCCTGCTTGTCTTGAAAAAAACAATATATAATGTGTGGGAGCACATAATGAGAAAGAAGAAAATCACAGCTACACTGAAAAATGTTAAAAGAGCCATTGTCCCACAATATATTCAGAGTAAGAAACAGTATTGTCATTAAGGGGTTAATATACATTAAATCTTGCCTTGTACAAGTAAATGTTAGAATAGTAGTTCTGTAGGTTAGCCA
The DNA here is from genome assembly GCA_009364415.1 of Spea multiplicata. NCBI lineage: Eukaryota > Metazoa > Chordata > Amphibia > Anura > Pelobatidae > Spea > Spea multiplicata. The sequence goes on along the minus strand of VKOC01048136.1, from coordinate 23,886 downwards.
GGCCAGGAAAATACGGCTTTTTGTTTAATTTTTCATCTATCGTGGGATTAAATGCTACTTGGTCAAAATGAGCAATTATTCTCACATAGAATAATTATTTACTGCCTTTATTGGAAAAAAATGACATATATTTTTCCTTAAATTTACAACTGTCTCACAGGACAGATGTTTCCTTGGATAATAACAAATACCGTATTTTACCCCTCATCTTATAATCGGGTTTCGTTTTATAATCAGACCTCAAATAGAGGTCTGACTATGCAGCGCTGCAGGGAACCTGGATCCTCCTGACTTATACCCCCCATTTAACACCCCCCCCACAAAATTTACCGGTGTTTCTGACTCCCTGGTGTGTAGTCGGGGTAGCGGGTAGATGTGTACGGGATTTGCGTAGGCAACTTCCGCTGCAGCCTGAAGGAGGTGCAGTTAGCAGCGGGGGTGCAGGGAATTCTCTCTGACAGCCAGAGGGTGTATGTGCGATCGATGCAGACAACCCCCGCTGCTAACCACAACTCCTTCCGTCTGCAGCGGAAGTTGCCTACGCGAATGGCGAATGCGTAGACCTCTACCTGCTGCCCCGACTACACACTAGGGAGTCAGAAGCACCGGTAAGTTTGGGGGGGGTGTTAAATGGGGGGCATACGACATTTCTGTAGGCAGAGTGCTCTATGAAATGCCTTTTAACCCCCTTAATGCCACTCTGACTCCAGAAATGCCTTTTAACCCTCTATACGCCATTCTGCCTCCTGAAATGCCATATACCTCCCTATATGCCACTCTGCCCCGTAATATGCCTTTTAACCCCATAAATGCCAGTGGCGCATATAGGGGTATAAGGCATTTCTGGATGAGGCAGAGTAGCACATAGGGGCTCAAAAGGCATATCATGGGCCACAGTGGCATATAGAGGGTTAAAAGATATATCATGGGGCACAGCGGCATTTAGAGGGTTAAAAGGCATATCATGGGGCACAATGGCATATAGGGGGTATAAGGCATTCCAGTGGCAAGCCTGGGGGCAGATGTGCATAACTGGGGGGCAGGTTGGAAAATAAAATGAAATAAAATCAATCAAGGCTTTAATTAAAAATAACATTTTACATAGTTTACATGAATTAACATTTACTAGTAAAACTTTTTTTTCCTATAGGGTCGTCTTATATTAAGGCATTTTCTTTTTTTCCTAAATTAATATTCAGATTTTGGGGGGTCGCCTCATAATCGAGCAAATACGGTTTATAACCGTACAAAACAAAACTTGCGTGTTCCTATTATCAAATATTTATCCCTTACGAATGAATGCAGGCATTGACAGCAAGGTTTCTGGTAACATTTGATCAGAAATCAGAATGCCCTCCCATGCCTTCATAATCCACACTGTATTTAACATGTGTATGCTGGTGTTCATGATAAATACTTTAGTTATTACAACTGTGCTGATCTTCGGGTTACATGCTAAAGCTAACGTGGTAAAAATAGTTTTTTTATTGCACAACTCATTTGTATGTGAGGAATAAACACTATTCAGTGGGGCCTGCTACAGTAACAGGGAGAAAATAGTTTCTCTCTATTTACCAGACGTAGTAAAAAATCTGTATAGATAATAGGAGGCCAACACTGTAATATAACCGTAAAGGTAAATTCAGCCCTCATCAATGCTGCCATGGTAACCCCCTGAGGCTAAGGACACATGGGATAGATTTGAGTTTGGGAGGGGAGCACTGAGGGATTGTAGGGAGACTCCTTGCCTGCCTACCCAGTCCCCTCTTATGTTTAAGTCACGCTGTAATCACTGTGGGTCACAGGGTGACTGGAAAACCTGTCTGGTCTGCCCTAACCAGACTCCCATGAACTAGCCGGCTATGAGGGCTCAATATGGCCAGAAACTCTCCATGTGCCTGACCGAGACTAGGAACCGCAGCAATGGCCGCCGACAGTTGGAAATATGTTGCTATGGACATCCGTTGTCTCATATCTCGCTCTTTTGCGGTTAAACTCTGCTCATGGTGGGCAACACTCACCATGGCAACACTCGGAGGTGGTTTAAAAGAGGGAACACATTTGGAAACTGTAGTTTTATTACCCATCTTTAGGACCGGAGTTTACCCTACCACAGCTATGGAACTCTGGCCCGGCTACTGCGCAGACTATTTCTGGGTACATTTCTGACGCTGTTGCTCTCTATTGGTATCCCAAGATTGATGCCGCTCCCACGGGATCACCCAGAAATAGAGACTTCTTGTCTGGGGGGCATTGCTGGCCATACAACTGTATAGAGGCACCAAGCTGTCTGGTAGTTGATGAGATTTTACTCCTAATTCAATTATGATGTGTATAAATTTCGGTACCGTTCCCAATAAAGTCAGTTTCTGTTTTACCAGAATATGTTCTGTTTTGTTATTGGGGTAAGTCTTGGTGCTGTCCTAGTTGAGCAATGTATTATTAGGCTACAGTACCTTTCATATGAGAGCTGACCCACAGGTTATTTTTTTGAACTGACTCCGTTTATTGATGGTACAAGAAATGGCAGTCTCCACTGACATGTAGAGCATATAGTAAATGTACAATTTACAAATTCACAAATTCAGACAGAACAGAAGTACAAGCATTAGATACAGATGGTTAAATAAGCATTAAGCAGGCATGACAAAACCTGCACAAATATTGGTTACAGCATGCATGGACCACAATGAAAGAATGGAACAACAATAAAAACACCATATTCGAGAAAAGGAGTAGTGTACATCACCCGGCGAAGCATGTGTTTCAGCAGTGGAGTATTGCATAGTAAGTAAGGAACAAGATGTACCATCCTAATAGAAAGTGGTCTTACAGCATAAAACATAAACAAAAAAAGAACACAAAAACAGAAAGACGCATACCGCTGACCGCCAAGTATATAGCTGCAAACAGAAAATTAGAAGGTGGAAAGTCGTTATGTGGTGTAGGTGTAGGAGAAATTTCTATGCAGAGAGGTCCAAAATTCTAGGGAACTCAGGGGAAGAGGTCAGGTTCTTCCACCAAAACCATCTACTCTCATATTGAGGGGTTTTGCCCCTGGAGGCCCAAATCAATTCCTCCATATAAGAGATGTATTGCATTTGATGAATCCATGCCTGGATAGGAGGGGTGCACTGTTTCCAGAAGCAAGGAATGACCGCTTTAGCGGCACTTAGTATGTGGAACGTCACCAAATGTTTATATTGAACAAGGGAGAGTTCGGTATGTTGTAGTATGGCGGCCTCCGGAGTCAGAACATAATCCGGATACCCAATCTCCCTCCCAACCCGTTCAATTAAGGTCCAATTAGGCGCGACCAGGGCACACTCCCACCAAATATGGAGGAACGTACCAGGACCCGCCAGACACCTCCAACAAAGATCAGGGACCTGCGGGAGGAAGCGGTGCAGGTCATGCGGGACACGGTACCACCTGACTAGGAGTTTAAGAGGCTTCCTGTATTCTGCTCGCCACGGCCCCTTTATGAATCAGAAGAATAATTTTATCCCAGTCCTCCGTGGAGGAGAGGCTGGGCAAGTCTGCCTCCTACAAAGCTATAAAGTAGGGTTTAGCCGCTATACGCGGTGTCAGTAGCATGGAGTACAATAGCGACATTAAGTGGGCTGGCTCCCAACAAGACGCGCACAGCGACTCAAATCCCGTTAAGGGTCTACGATAATTAACATCCCGAGGGAGGTCACGAAGTGGACGAGTTGCGCGTATAAAAAAAGAGTCTCGGGCCAGCGGAGAGGACGAGCGAAGCAACTGCCGCAGGGGTGCAAAACCGTCCGCTGAAACAAGGTGGTAGATACGCAGGATACCAGAGGGCAGAGGGGAGATAACCTGGATAGCCCACCAGACACGCAGCCCGGTTGAAAGGCAGGGTTACCGGACAACGGGAATAGTGGGGAGGGGGAGGACGTTAGTGCCTTCAAAGACATATATTTTGTTGAGTATTTTAATCGTAGGGGATATGGTGGCATGTTTAATAGAGGCGTCGCGTTTATGTAAATCTGGTAACCAGTGGTACACATAAATAGGGTAAGGTGTCACAGCATGCTCAAGTTCTACCCACTTGGACCCACAGGTTATTTAGCCAGATTGGATATAAATAAATTCACGAAATCACTTTTATGAGATGAATTGATCTTTTCTTATTTATTTTCAGCGGAGAAGTGTATAAAACGGGCTTGAAATGTAATGCAGTCTTAGAGAACACAGGGTCAGATTAATATGGCAAACAGGTAAAGTCAATTGAATTCAAAGAAGAAACGTTGAATTGTTAATCTCCAAATTATCCGAAAAGGCAGGGTTCAGAATCTCATTAAAGAGAAAACAGCAGACATTCCATAGAGATTGTGCTATGTACAGGCAGGAGGTTCAGATAAATAAGATTCAATAAAGGTATTATTCAGAGGTCTTGGAACAAATGATTTTATTTCAGGTTTCTCAGGAGCAGATTCAGGCATTTTGTCAGTTTTTCAACAAATTAATGGTGCCTGAGGCACAGGTGAACCAAGCTTTTATAATGCTGTGAGGTCAGGTCAGAGATTCTTAAAGGAGCAGTGTTAAACATAAATATTACTTTGGATCATGTTGGAATATGACAGTACCACCGAGGTCCCTGAGGAGCAGTGTTTCCTGCCGTCTTGGATGCTAGCTCCACCTGATGATTTAAGTCTTGTATTCCTGGCGTCAATGAGGAGAAGGCGGCAACTGGCGGGTGTACGCAGTCAGGGTACGGGTCGGTCCAGTCACAAATACTGCTCCTACTTGCCCCACTTTTATATGGAAATAAATAATTCCCTTCATTCCTTTAATGATTTATGCCTTAGATTATCTGTAATCACAAGACTTAGGCACCAGCGAAGTCTTCGTGTTTGTCTTCGGGTAAAAAATCCAAAATCTTCGTATTCGACAAATATTCGCCCGTTCCTGTGTTCGGTTTGGTCGAATATTCGTACGTTCTTCGTGTGTGTTTTCATCTTCATTTTCACCAGTTTCCTAGCAGGGGTTAATATACGGGGTTAACAAACACATTGCTGCAGCTTTGGGGCCAGGATTTAAAGGTTTGTGTGTGCAACTCTATTGGTCGCCGGCAGGGGGCTCGTCTGGCATCAACCAATGAAGAGCAGCTGGCCTTCATTCGTTGATGCCAGGTGAGCCCCCTGTCGGTGACCAATAGAGACACACACGGACCTTTAAATCCTGGCTCACGTGGATTATATTTATCATATAACATCAATAGAAGTTGAATAAAACAATAATAGGGGATTTTAGACCAATTTTACATACTTGGCTAACATTTGCAACTAATCTACAATGGCATACTTTCCAACAACCCAAATTTGACAGGACTGAAAAAAAATCAGGACTGTCCGGGAAAAATAGGGGCTGTTGGCAGGTATGCAGGTGGAAGAATGTGGGACAAAAACTCAAAATAAGCTTAGACTTATAGACTTATAGTTAATGCAAGGTTAAGAATAGTAGTAGTGCACTGGTTTGGTTAAAGATCTATTATTAATATTATCTAATGTTAAATTTAATGGGTAAATGTCTTCTATTTATTTTATTATATTATAAAAGTTGTTCTATTTGATTTATTTTTACCTACATTTGCATACTTGCCCACAAGGGCATACTTACTTACAGAAATTGACAGGATAGAAACAACGGTACTGTCAGAAAATACTGAACCATTGGAAGGGCCAAAAAACTCCATTTAAAAAAAAAATGTAGATGATAGAAAAATGGAAACTGTGAATGAGTGGGCAATTGGCCACCCACTCCCCTGTTTCATCCCCAGGGCAAAGCACCCAAACACTGTCAGTCAATGAGTTTTGGCAGCAGACTTCAAGAGCTCAAACACTAGGCCCTAGCACTGCAGCGAAGGTAGCAGGTGTTACCACACCACAAAAGAGATACAGCCAAGGGGGAGAAAGTACCTTTACCATTTGGGACATTTTAGGCATGACTTTAGCCAGAAAGCAATCTGGCTGGCAAAAGACACTGGCACCACCAGCAGCAGCATTGGAAACAGAAAAGGTGAATGAATGTGCAATTGAAGACGCGCTCAGCTGTTTCACCCCAGGGCAAAGCATCCAAACACTGTCAGTCCTTGACATTTGGGAGAGGACTTCCAGAGCTCAAACAGTAGGCCCAAGCTGGCTACACTGGCGGAGGTATTGCCACACCGCACATAGACGCACCAAGGGGGGGGGGAACTAGCTTCACCATTTGGGAAAATTAACTTTCCAAGGTAAAAGCTGGGTACCCCAACTTGGGCAGAATGAATTTAAGAAAATAAATCTCCTCTATCAGATTAAGTGCCATGCATGAGTGCTGTGGAGTATATTTCCCCTTCCCAAAAACTTAGCTACTCCACTCAGCTGTGTTGTGCTGCTTGTGGCACTGCTGCTGATGCTGCTGCTAGGAGTAGCCAACAGCATCATCTCTTCTTCCTCCTGCACCTCTCCCTCCTCGGACAGCATTCCCCTTTCAATTTGATTGCTAGCTCCTGGAGTGGAATGCCCCAAACTTTTTCAGGGTGGGCAGGACATGTTGCAGTGCTCCAACCTGCCTTGGTCTTTGGCTGCCAGCACTAGCTGTAGCTGCTATTGGCTTAGAAGCAGCGGTTGGGTTTTTTCCACTCTCTCTTAAGATGGTACTAGTTGTTGTAGTACCACACCCACCAGCTATGCTGCCTGCCCTAAGTTTTCTGCATCTTTCCCCAATAACACAGAGTTGTGTTGAGTTGATGCTTCATGGCAGCACTCGTGAAATGTCCAGACACTTTCCCTCTACTTATTAGTTTCCCACAATGTTTGCAATTTCTATAGCGCCCTTCTACACTTTTATAGTCCTCCCAAATTGGGGCGAGGAGACCCTTGGACTGTGCACTTTTGGGTGCTCCTTCACTGCTCTGGGTGGATGGGAAGCAGCAGGACTAGTTCTGCTTTTGTATCTGATTTAAAGTTGTTTAACCCCATAATGTATAATAGTAATTAATAAATAATGTGATATATTGATAACCTCAGTTTAGCTTAGTTTTACTACTGCTGCTAAGTCTACAAAAATTTGCTAAATTATTTTCTTACTTACTAGTAAGAAAGAAAATAATTTAGCAAATTTTTCAGATACCTTGAAGCTTTGCTTAGTACAGTTGTCGTCACACATTCAATCTTTCTTAAAAATAAATTAGAAAATAAAATTTAACAGCAAAACAGTTAGTTTCACTGCTTGCTGAACAAAAAACACACAGCACTTATGTGGCTGGACAAAGCACAAACAAAAGCACTGCCCACCAGTACTAGTAGTAAGATTAGCTTAACTTTAAAATAAAAAATTATTAGGGATTTCTTATATTAATATAATTATCAACTTCTAATTTAATCTTAAGGGTAGTAGTGGACTGGTTAATCTTTATTTAATCTGAAATAATCTGAAATTACAAAGTCAAGTTAAAAAAATTATATTAAAAACTAAGGGAAGACAGGGCAGGCAGTAGGCACTGCCAGCCCAGGGCAAGGGCACCCCAGTGCCAGTGAAGCACTGTGTGCAGCAAACTGTCAGCTCAACAGCACTACACAGTTGACAGAAGCACTGAAAAAAACCTTTCTTCAGTAAGAGTACACTGTGAGAAATGGCAGGCTGAGGATTACCAGTCTCACACAGAACAATCTCTCTCTGTAACGCTCTGATGCAGTGTTGCAAAAGCAGTCACAGTGAAAATAAATGGATTCGATGCAAGCTGTGCTCTTATATAGACTGTTTCCTATTTCAACAAAAGCAGCACAGAGATTGGACGAGCCCTCAGTATGATGTCACAAGAGTGAGCTGATTGGACAAATCTCAATCTGTGTCCTCCTCTTCTTTGAAAAAATGGCGGGAGCGTTGTGAAAACTAAGACTAACTAAGAATAACATACGTCTTTGTGTATGTTTTGCCACCGCCATGTTCATTTCTTCGTTATTCAGTTTGAGCAACGAAAACGCACTATTCGTGTTCCTTTTCATATTCGCCCGAATACGAATGCACTAGTCTAGTAATCACACTCTCCTAACCTAACCCTCATGGTTTTCTTTGCGCTGCATATTTAGTCATTCATAGAAAACACATTGTTTCATGGATCACATCACCAAGGCATAATCATTTCACTCCTTGATATAACGACCATGGCTCTCCACACTATACGTCTCTGCTTTAATTTGTCTTAATTAAAAATTATTATTAGTAGTAATAATCTATATTTTACTTATGTCAACAATTTACACAGCACTTCTTACACACATTCAAAGAGTATGACAAAATTAGAATTAGACTAAGACAACCTAATGCATTAAGTGAAGAAGGCCCTGATCAGGCGCTAAACAAAGAGTATTCGGTCATAACTCATAACCAATGTGACATTAAAGGTATAGATTAAATAAACAATGCATGTAAACTCTAAATTGTAGACATAGATCACAGGTAGCAAACACCAAAGGCCAGCCCTGGCACCCAGATTGTACACAAACAGGAGCTGTCCCAGCACTGAATTGCATCCACAGGGCCTGCCTGGCACCCAGATTGGACTTGCTATCTTTGCCCCTAAACAGCCTGCCTGTGCCATTTTTGCACCTCACTTAGACCTCCATGCTATCACACATACTCATTCAGAAATACTCATTAATTCGCTCATTTTCACATACACATTCATAAATCCTCCCCATCTCAATAAGAGATTTGTCTGTAAAAAACGCACACTTCTGTACGAGTCCACAGCTCACCTCTGCTTTGCTCACACACTTTGCAAACAACGTAATTTCTACTACCCAAGGGAAGAAGGATTGCAACAGGGTAGTTTGATCTGATGTAATGGGACCTTGCTGCGTCTTTGCTTCTCCTGAGTGGTACAAGAGAAGTTGCTCACAATTCAAAGGTAAGCTGCTAAGTCTGTCTTACTTTCTAAATCAGGGCTGCTATGGAATAGCACTCAGAAAGTAGTAGTGATCTCACAATGCACCACATTTAAGAAGGGCCGAGCTGCATAGTTAATGTGAGGAGAGCCCATGAAGGTCAAGTGATTAGGTTGTCTAACAGTATTCTTTTTTATATAATCCTCATGAATGCATTTAGATAATAAAATAGGGAGGGACTGGTGCTCTGTTGGCTCATTGCTTACTTTAGATATTTCATAGTTTTGGATATTTTTGTCAGATGCAGTATCTTTTTTTTATTAAGAATTAAAAAAACAAACATACAGGTGTGATAAAATTGTTATTGAGCCAAGTGCTCCCTCTGGTGGAAAATGATTAGAAGCAGAAATGCTAAGTGAGACTCCTAAACTAAACTTGTTTAAAATGTTTATTTCTCTAAAAGATTTCATATATATTAACCCGTTGGTGACAATGGCTGATTTTGTTTTTTGTACCCTTCATGACAATGGCTGTTTTAACATTTCTGCGGTGCTTGTGTTTGTCTGTAATTTTATTCTTTCCCGTTTACAGAACCCAAACAAGATATATATTGTTTTTTTCTGGACAAGAAGGCCTTTGTTTGGATGTCATTATTTTGATTGTATCATTTACTATAAAAAAGCATAAAATATGGTGAAAAATTTAGAAAAAAGGACTTTTTCTGACTTTTACTGGCGTGAAAATTTTACAGCAAGAGGGGTGGTGCATTGCATCCTTTCCTAAAGACAATTTTTTTTATACAAGTAATGAATGCATATTAAAAAGTATTGGTCAACGTTTTGTTTGCTATTCGACTGCATGATTGTATGTGTATCTGCTCAACATATTTGCTTGTACCATATAGATCCATGTTCATGTATTTCCTGATGTTCTGTACACCAAATAAAACAGTTTATGAAAAAAAGTATTTATAAATTACTTTGCTATGCATTCTTTATTTCTATGGGACACTGGACTGCCCCTTTAAAGCTTCCATGGATAGATGATCAAACCGTTTGTAAAACTACAACTTCCACAATCATCAGCCCAGATTTGGTTGGGTATTTATTGCAGCACAGTTGTATACATTGTGTACATGTGGGGAAGAGGCTCAGACCTGATTGGGGAGGGTCAGCTGGTGCAATAATTTCATTGATGAGAAGAGATTAAAGTCTATCAGCGCCTCTAACCGCTTCAGTCCCCTATAGACATACTGGTACGTCCATAAAACGCATCTAAAGAAACACATATGGATGCACTGGTACATCATTGCTCTCTTGCAGTGGCAAGGACAAAGCGGTTTGACAGCCAGGACTCCCCCTGTCCGCAGTAAGGCAGAGATGCCTGATCTCCTGTAACAGCTTCTGGTGCAAACTCTTGAAAACTGTTACAGTTCTAAATGCCCGATTGCGCGATCGGGCATTCCCTTCCGGGTCGCGTCACTGCTGACGTCACCCGGAAGGTCATCTGAGGACAGGATATGGATATTATATGTAAGGCATGGATATGGCCCTCTTGAAAGAGGGCCTGAGGGGTAGCCCCTGATTGGCTGAGCCCCTCAGCCCTAGCCACCTGATTGGTGGGTGTTGTCACCTGACCAGGGCTGACCAATCAGAGGGAAGGAAACCTGGGCAGGCAGCTGATTGGTTGCTACAATCTGCTGACGAGGCTCAGCCAATCAGGGGCTGCCCCTCAGCCCTAGCCTCCTGATTGGTGGGTGATGTCAACTGGCCAGGGCTGACCAATGAAAGAGAGGCGAACTTGGGCCGGCTGCTGACTTACGTGCAGTAGCCGGATTTGAACTTGCAAGTAACACGGTGGAAGTGCAACACCTTAACCACAAGGCCAAGCCAGAGATACTGACGTGTCACTCTCTCTGTAGCGTATTGGTTTATGTGTTTGGAAGTCAGGCCAGCTTGACTTTGCTATACATTGTGTGACAGAACCCTCCATCACTGGGGCCCATGGAGAGGCCTGACAGCCAGCCTCCTCCCTATTGACTATGGGCCCAGGCCTTGTAGAGACTTCTGTGTGTGCATACAGGGGTTCAGTCTGCTGATGTACCCCATGTTTTAGGACTCAGAGTCTCAAAACTGTAACGTCAGCTGGACATCCTGTGGTAGGAAGAAGGCTGATTGTCTTAGCATTGTTAATTGTATAGGTGTAAAGTGTTTCCCGTGTTATTGTGTGTTAGCCCTTGTCTTAAGACCCCCTGTAGGTATGACTAGGTGTCACTGCTGCATACCTAATTATCAATTACATAACAGCTCCTGTTATCCCTGTGTCCTGGCCATTGTCTGTCTCAAGCCAATTATATGTCTATCGTCATTCCACGTCTACGTCCCCAGTTAATGTAATTATTTATGTCTCGTGACATCCTGTCCTTCCCCTGGATATTGTGTTGCAGGATTTGATCTAATTACTTCCTTCCTGCCATGGTAATTAGATCATGTGATATTTGTCTTGCCCCTTTTCTTACTTGTGTATATATAGCTCTGTATTTGGCTTTAATAAATGAGTCCTGCTTTCACCTCAACATGAGTGTTGCCTGATGTTTGGGGTGGGCTGTAGCCACGCTGTGTAGCTAAGCTTCGGATAGCCACAGTGCCAATGCGGCTTCGGTGCAGCGACGTCCCTCCTTCTATCTACAACGCTGGTTCTGCCTGGTGCTGAAGGGGTTACTTGTTGGTGTCCCGGCAGGAGGAAGCAACGTGTGGCGGGAGTACCCAGTCGGGGTAAGGTCGGTCCCGTCACACATTGTAATTGCCAAATTATTAATACGTTGCGTAAAAAACTTGGCTGGCCCTTTATAATGCATAGCTAAGTCAATGAGATGTCGCTGGAAAATCCCTGACCTTTAAATTATGCGCTATATGCGCAAGTATGGGCCCTATGGACTCTCTCGTCAGCCCTCCTTCCAGGCAATACGCTCCAATTAAGGCTGCTGAAGGCTTTCTCCCGCCTCATGAGCCAACACAGGCTTATCCTAGTCAATCAGCCTGGTAAACCTGGGCCGGCTGCTGATTGGTTGCTGCAGTCAGCTGACTAGGCTCAGCCAATCAGGAGCTGCCCCTCAGCCCTAATTGGTGTGTGATGTCACCTGACCAGGGCTGACCAATCAGAGAGAGGGGACTAGGCTCAGCAAATCAGGGGCTGCCCCTCAGCCCTAGCCCCCTGATTGGTGGTTGATTGGCTCAGCCTAGTCAGCTGATTCCAGCAACCAATCAGCAGCCTGCCCAGGTTCCCCTCCCTCTGATTGGTCAGCCCTGGTCAGGTAACACTGCTCACCAATCAGGTGGCTAGGGCTGAGGGACAGCCCCTGATTGGCTGAGCCTAGTCCCCTCTCTCTGATTGGTCAGCCTTGGTCAGGTGATACCGCCCACCAATCAGGTGGCTAGGGCTGAGGGTCACCTCCTCATTGGCTGAGCCTCGTCAGCTGACTCCAGCAACCAATCAGCAGCCTGCCCAGGTTCCCCTCCCTCTGATTGGTCAGCCCTGGTCAGGTGACAACACCCACCAATCAGGTGGCTAGGGCTGAGGGGCAGCCCCTGATTGGCTCAGCCTAGTCAGCTGACTCCAGCAACCAATCAGAAGCAGGCCCAGCTTCCCCTCTCTCTGATTGGTCAGCCCTGGTCAGGTGACACCGCCCACCAATCAGGTGGCTAGGGCTGAGGGGCAGCTCCTGATTGGCTGAGCCTAGTCAGCTGACTGTAGCAACCAATCAGCAGCCGGCCCAGGTTTACCAGGCTGATTGACTAGGATAAGCCTGTCTTGGCTCATGAGGCGGGAGAAAGCCTTCAGCAGCCTTAATTGGAGCGTATTCCCTGGAAGGAGGGCTGACGAGAGAGTCCATAGGGCCCATACTTACAGTTTCCTCTTGCTAGAAGAGCTGAGCTGCTCCTGTATAGCGCATAATTTAAAGGTCAGGGATTTTCCAGCGACATCTCATTGACTTAGCTATGCATTATAAAGGGCCAGCCAAGTTTTTTACGCAGCGTATTAATAATTTGGCAATTACAATGAATAGTCAAGGAGTTTAAATCAAGTCTCCGGCGCAGATTTGCTTCTGATATTGAGGTGGTCTGTTATAGCAACAATCCACGAATAGCCAGGACTATTTTGCCTAGAGCTGCAAATTCACTCAAGTTAAACCCCTATGTTTGCTTTTATACAAATACAGTCCACAAATCTTCACACTGGAGGAGGGAAAGCAGAAGGCTTCACCAAGCTGGTTCACTAACCAAATTAGCATTTTCTATAGCCTCCCTCTAAAGGTACAGGCAGTGACAGCTACATGAAGCTGTAGGGGACATGATACCATAATCATACCAATACAAAAGGATTTTGTATCCTTAACCATGAATAAAAACGCAACAAGTAAATTGGATGAATCAGGCCGTGGACTTTTATTTAGTTTAACCAAACATACAAATACTTCAATCATAACTTGAACTTATAAACTGATATAATACTTTAAAAAAAAAACTTTCCAAAAAACTTAACTCTTGGCACAAGCCCCAGAGCACATCTTATTAGCATATCACCTTACCAACCGCCCTATAAACCAGCTGGCATAACTCAAATTATCAGTTCACCCCAACCGCCTCAAATGTTTTTTTTTGTTTTTTTTTTATAAAAAACCATTTTTTGGCCCTTTCCCACAAAACCATGGCCTGTTCAACCATACACTGCAAATTTACATTGAAAATATCACATCCAATATCAGACAGATGAATAGCATCCTGCCTATACAAGCCTAAACTCCCACCTTCCAACTCTCTATGTCGAAAAGAAAAACCACCTTCCAACAACATAAATTTTTCCATAGCCCTGTTAACTTTTCGCCTAACTCTTTCCAGCGCCCGGAATTCTGGCCTCTGCAGCCACAGAAGGCGAGGAATAATTTCCGACCATATAAATAACACATTAGCAAAACATCCCTGTAAACATAAAATTAACTCTTTACAAAATATAATTAACTCTAAAGATTTCATTCTACCTAAATCATTACCCCCACAATGAATAATTATAGCGTTAGGCCACGGCAGGCGATGTACACACCCATCTAAACAATCTTTTAATTGCTCAATCCTCAAACCCCTAATGCCCACCCAATGGATATCAATATCATCTTTAACAAAACCTAAATTTTCACCATAACTTCGTATTGACGCTCTTCTTTGTGACCAAAAAACGAAAGAATGCCCGATAATCCATACTACGAAATTCCGATGACCAGCAAAAAATTAGTTAACCCAGCATATATACATAGCATACTACAAAAGATGCGGCCTAATATATATTCTAAAACGCTCCGACTCCCATCTACCTAATCTTTTAATAACAGATTCATCCAAGCCCAGCAATGCTGCTTCTGTAGCAGCACCAATCCGAAATGAATGCGTAGTATATCTTTCATTACCTAAACCTAACTCACGCAAACTTAAACCCAAAACTCTCTGAAACTGAAACCTAGCTAAAGGTAAGCCTGATTGATGTACCAACCAATTACCTCGGACCCCAGGACGAACCGCATTAAAACCTTCTGCTGCCAAAACCGGACAAATATCTGAACCATTCAAACTATTCAGCAGTACCCAACAACCTTTCTTGTCCCTATCCGTCTTTGATGTCCTAATAAACAGCTTCAGAACCCTATTACAAACAACATCATCATATTGCAAACCCGAACCACCCCTCTTATTAATGGCCACTAACTCGCTCACACGAAAGGCTCCGAAAAAAGCTACCACAAACGCCGCTTTAAACAATAAACTGTTCAAAACTGTCCCAACAAACTCTAGATAAAATTAAACTCCTATTAAACTCCTTAAAACTATTGATGAAAGAGGTTTCCTATCATCTGGAATTTTTAACCTATTATTATAACCTTTTAGCACCTGTCTTATCAGAAAATCCTTAAAAGAATGCTGTTTCCCAGCCAACTTCAAGAAAAAAGAAATACCAACTAAATACCTATCTATGCTTGATCTTGCAATACCCTTATTAATTAAACTGATAACAAAAGCTAATGCCCCATCAATCCCGCCTTCAAAGACATCTAACTCCTTATCCTGAACAAAAATATTCCAAGCCTTCAAAGCCTTGGAATAAAGCTCCCAGGTGTTTCTCGAAACAGATTTAGACAATAGATCACTCAGCTGGGCGAAGTCAAATCCCAAACGCATTTTGGGACTGCAGTCCCGTCCTGTTCTGCTTCTGGAGCCAACGATCTGAAAAGCTTAAAATTAAAGCGGGACAAAGCATCAGCCAAAACATTCTTGTTTTCCAGAATATGTTTAGCCTTAAGCCAGATATTACCTCTTAAACATAAGAAAACCAATCTTCTCAACAAATTAATTACAGGAATCGATTTCGCATTTAGCGTATTAATCACCCACACCACACACATATTGTCACAATTAAGTAAAATTCTTTTATTAACCCATTCCTTATACCATAACTCAAAAGCAACCACCACTGGAAACAACTCTAAAAGAACCATGTTTTTAACCCATCCCTCCTTGATCCATGACCGAGGCCATTCTGCCGAAGCCCATTTCCCTTTCCAAAATATACCGAAACCCGTTGCCCCAGCGGTAAAAAATTCCATGGAATTGCTGTCCACAAATTCATCCTGCCAAATGGCTGACCCATTGAATTTGCTCAAAAATAAATCCCACACCCTTAAGTCTTCCTTTATTTGCTTAGTTAACCTAACCCTATGATGTGGTATCTTCATACCAGCTATTGCTATAGGCATAACTCTGGATGCAAAATTGAACATGCCTAAAAGCGACTGAAACTCCTTCACTCTTAACTTATTACAATTCAAAGCTCTCCTAATAAATAACCTTAACTTAACAATCTTATCCTCAGGTAACCTAAAACACATATTATTGGTATCTATCACTATACCTAAGAACTGCAACTGAGTAGTAGGAAAAACAGTTTTGTCATTTGCTAAGGGAACACCAAAATCTTTTGCCATTTGCAAAAAAGCCTCTAATATTACTAAACAATCATTTGAGCCAGCTTTCCCTATAAACAAAAAATCATCTAAATAATGAACAAATAGATTCAAAACCCGAAATATCCTTCAAAACCCACTCCAAAAATGAAGACAAAGCTTCAAAATAAAAACACGATACGGAACAGCCCATTGGCAGGCACTTATCAAAATAAAACAAATTCTCAAATTGAAACCCTAATGATTGAAAACACTCTGGATGTATAGGCAATAGCCTAAACGCCGCCTCAATATCCACTTTAGCAAACAATGTATTTTTCCCCATAACTCTAACCCACTTAAGAGCATCATCAAAAGATGCATAATGTACCGAAAATTCATCTTTTACAATTTCATCATTCAACGAACCACCATAGGGAAATGACAAATGATGAATTAAGCGAAAAGATCCTGGCTCTTTCTTAGGTACCAAACCAAGTGGGGACAAACGAAAGCAATCAAACGGAGGTTCAGCAAAGGGTCCAGCTATCCTACCTAAAAGCAATTCCTTAGCAATTTTAACTTTCACCACACCATCTGTCTGTTTGGGTACCGCTTTAAAAATGGAAGCAGACTTGCTGGTTTCACCGGTGTCACCGCTTTTTGACATATCTTTTCCGGTATTTTGAAAATTCTTTCGAAAACAACGAAAAGCTGGATGATTCCCAGCACAAACCGTACACTCATGTTTGAATTTACAAGTATGAGGCCATTTGCACTGATTCTCATTAAATGCCCAACAAATACCCTTCTGTCTAGGCTGCATGGAGGCATTAGTATGCTTTTGGGGTAACATGATGCTGACCAATGATCTGCTCTTCCGCGCGGCTGCCGTTTGTGGGATCCGCGGCGTGGTGTCGGCTCGGGTGCCCCCTGGCGGCCCACACCACGCTGCACGTCCTTTATTTAATTTTTATCCTATGCTGGGCCTTATCGGCCTCACGGTGTGCTTGTTTTGTTCCTAGTTTTTCCTATTTACTGCAGGTTTTGTGAATTTTCTTCTGTATAGGCTGGCCATATTGCACATCACAGGGGTAACCCCCCTTCTGCCTGGGCCCCTCTGTGCCCCGTTATTGCCGTTGGATACCCCCTCGGCTTAGGTGACCCCACCGCGTTTCTATTAGGGTAAACCCCTGCGGTTATTGGTTGTGGTGAACCCCACACTGTGGACAAATTACGGAGTGTACTGTGGACAAATTACGGAGTGTACTGCACCTGCTATAGGGGTGACCCCCTTTTTCAGCACTACCTGTGTTATCGGGTAAACCCCGCTCTGCCTACGGTCTCAGGACCTTGCATTTACTCACTCCTGTCGTTCTTTGTGTTCCTATAGACACATTTGGAGTGCAATGGCCGAAGAATCCCAAACTCAGACTTGGCTCCGCTCTGCCCTGGCCGCGTCCCTCCCAGCTGCTCTCGAGGACTTCCATTCTGCTCGTCCCTCTTCGCCTCTCGTTTCCCCTACTGGGGTGGAGGATTCAGAAGCTGGCGGCTCTTCATCTCCTCCGGCCACGGCGGCCTCCCAGAAGCGCACCTGGGAAGGGGAAAGCCCCGTTAAAGAAGACCCGCAGTTCAGCCCTCCCGCTGGTTTCCCCTAATGACGACCTCACTGACTACGAGGTTATTGATGAATACTGCGCTGGCTCCTTCACTCCTGACCTTCCTAAGCTCCCTCTCATTCCGTCCAACGCTCCTGATCAGCCGTTTGAGGTCACGGATGACCTGGGAACTCCGCTCTTCGACCCCAGGGCTCTGCGCCACCCTCGCTCTTCGGAGTGGACTCCCTTGTCCCACATTGCGGAGTTTTTGTGATTCTGGATGCGTCGCCCCCTGGACAAGGAAGTACGCCAGCGGCTCCGTTCGGAATGTCCTCGGCCCACAGTCCGGGATAAAGTGCTGAACACGCCCGAATTTGACCCAACTTTTGTGACTTTCTTGACCAAGAACGGCAAGGACCCTCGCAAGGGCATTGAGTTGGGCCTACGCTCGGCTCAGGATAAACTGTTGGACGTGTCGGGCCCCTTGACGCAGGTGTTTCAAATGGCTGACGAGGCCATTGCTGATGGCTCTCCATTGGATCCCCACCTGGTCCGTGACTGGACTCAGAGAGCTTTATGTTTGCTGGGAAACGCCAACTGTGCGATATTGTCTGAACGACGCAAGGCGGCCCTATTTAAACTTGATGCCAAGTTAGCCGAACTGGGCCCTAAGGAGCTGGGCGCGGACGCCAAGGGCTTGCTCTTCGGCGAGGGGTTCATCAAAGACCTCAGTCAGCATGTCAACCTGTTTACATCGCTCAATAAGGCCCAGACCAACATCAGACGCGTCTTTCGTACGGAAAGCCGTTTTTCCCCCAGAGCTGGTCGGCAGAGGGGTCGTGCCGCCAGCAGAACGGCCTCCTTTGGCTCTAGACCCCGTTTCCCGGACGCCTCCACCGCCTACCGTTCCCAGTTTCGGATCCCTTTCTCCAGAGGCGGCTCCAGAGGCAGAGGCTACACGTCCACCAGAGGGAGATCAGCTTCAGGTAAGACTGATTCCTATTCTTCCTCATATTCCTGTCGGTGGTCGTATCGCCCATTTTTTCCATGTTTGGTCTCGCCTTACGTCCGATCCCTGGGTCCTACAGACTGTAGTTGGTTTCCGTCTGGAGTTCCTCTCTGCGCCTCACCAGGATTTTCCACCTCCACTCCCCAGGTTGTCTCGCGGCGCCGCCGCCCTGGTCCACTCGGAGCTTTCTTCCCTTCTGGCGAAGGGGGCTATAGAAAGGGCGCACTCCCCTCCGGTTTTTCTCAGCAATATCTTCTTGGTGCGCAAGAAGTCGGGGGAGTTTCGCCCTGTTATCAACCTTCGGTCCCTCAACAGGTACGTGGTGTATCGCCACTTCAAAATGGAGGGTATTCACCTCCTGCGCGACCTGCTCAGGGAGAACGACTGGTTCTCCCGGCTCGACCTCAAGGATGCTTACCTCTCGGTCCCGGTCCATCCCGACGATCGGAGGTTCCTTCAGTTCCACTGGCGAGGCCTCCTTTGGCAGTTCACCTGCCTTCCGTTCGGTCTCAGCTCCGCTCCTTGGTGCTTCACCAAACTGCTGAAGCCAGTCATGGAGTTCCTTCGGGCCCGCGGGATTCGCTCTATAATTTATTTAGACGACATCCTCCTTATGGCTCAGGACGTCGAGTCCCTTCGTCGCGATACTTACCTGGCGGTTCACCTGCTTCAGGACTTGGGCTTCGTGATCAACGAGCCCAAGTCGGCCTTGACTCCTTCTCAGACCGTTCAGTTTCTAGGTTTCTCGGTAGACTCCGTAGCGGCGGTTCTACGGCTCCCTCGCAACAAGGTCCTGGGCATAAAGAAGGAGATTCGCAAGCTCCTTCGTGGCGGCCTGGTTTCACTTCGAAATCTCGCCAGGGTGATCGGCCTCCTCTCGGCCTCGATTCAGGCCATTTTCCCTGGACCGCTCCACTACAGGGCCCTCCAGCGTTTGAAGACGCGGCATCTTCGCGAGTCGGCTTCCTACGATGTGATGATCTCCGTGTCAGACGAGGCTCGTTTGGAGCTCCATTGGTGGTTGGTCCACATGGACGCGTGGAACGGCCGTGTCATTTTCGGGTCAAGCCCGGATTTTGTCCTGGAATCAGACGCAAGCCTGTCTGGCTGGGGGGCTGTTTGCGGTGACGTGGCTACCGGGGGTCCGTGGACTTCGGAGGAACGCGACCTTCACATCAATTGTCTGGAGCTCATCGCTGGCTCCTTCGCGGTTCGCAGTTTCCTGAAGGATGTCACTCATTGTTCGTTGGTGCTGCGCATGGACAACATCTCGGCCGTCCGCTACATCAACAGGTTGGGGGGCTCGAGGTCCAGGCTTCTCACGGAGCTCACCAAGGAGCTCTATCAGTTCTGTCTGGACAACCATCTGTCCATCCGCGCGGAGTACCTGCCGGGCAAGGAGAACCTCGTGGCCGATTGGTTTTCACGGCATTGGATGGACGTCAGCGATTGGCATCTGTTACCAAGCGTTTTCCGCGCTCTCCACCGTCGTCGCGGCCCTCTACACCTGGATCTGTTCGCGTCCAGGGCGAACCGTCAGACGACCGCGTTTTTCAGTTGGCTCCCGGATCCGTTATCCTCGGCGGTGGATGCTTTTCTCCAGCCGTGGCCACGCCGGGGAGCTTATGCCTTTCCCCCGTTCAACATGATCCTTCGGACTCTCCACTCGGTCAGTCGTCAGGGCGTGTCTCTCCTATTGGTAGCTCAGCCGTGGTTCCCGCTTCTTCTGGAGATGTCATGCGCGGATCCCCTGATCCTTCCCTCGACCTGGGATCTTCTTCGGGATCCGGAGGGGAACCCTCATCCTCTCATCCTCGAGGATCGGTTGACTCTCGTGGCCTGGTCGGTTTCCGGGGATCCTGGCATGTGCCGGGCTTATCGGAGTCGGCTCGAGATCTGCTCTGGGGATCCTGGGCTCCGGGAACCAGACGGTCTTACCTCCAGGCTTGGCAGGCTGGTGTTTGGCTTGGAACCTTGATCCCCTTACGGCTCCTGTGACAGCGGTTCTTAATTTCTTGGCCCACCTTTTTTCCCTGGGTCGGTCTTACCGCACCATTAACTTGTTCCGTTCGGCCATCTCGGCGGCTCACTTTCCGGTTCAGGGCTCGGGTGTCGTTAAGGATCCAGCGGTCTGCCGTCTTCTCAGAGGTGTTCGTCTGTCTAGACCCCCTAGACCTCGTTATGAGTCCTTCTGGGATGTTTCCCGAGTGCTTTGTTTTTTGGAGAGTTGGCCGGACAACGACGGTTTGTCCTTTCGCCAGCTTTCCGCCAAGACTGCTCTTTTGTTGTGCCTCGTATCTTTCCGTCGGGTGTCTGACGTTTGGGCTTTTGATGTGTCCTCGTTTGTTTTTTCCCCTGACGGGGTATCGGTCTCTGTTTTTCGTAGAACTAAATCCAGTTCTACTTCTGTCTCTTACCCTTATTTTCCGGACCGGCCGCGCCTTTGTGTGGCTCGCTGTGTTCAGGCTTATTTGGCTCGATCGGCTCCATTTCGGTCTTCCTCCTCTGGTCCATTTTTCATCTCTTACGTGCGTCCTTTTCGGCCTGTCTCTGTTCCCACTCTCTCTAGGTGGATCCGGTGGATTCTTGTTTTGGCCGGTATTGATAGTTCCTTTGGGGCTCATTCGGTCCGCGGTGCCGCCGCCTCTGCGGCTTTCTCCGCGGGCTGTTCCCTTTCGGACCTTTTATCAGCGGCGGATTGGTCCAGGGAATCTACTTTCCGGACTTTTTATTTTCGGACCCCGGCTCACGCCGCTTTGGCGTTGGTTTCGGGGCGTTAAAATTGCAAAATACGAAGCCTCCTGTCTTGCTATAAAATTAGGGATTAATCTAGCCTTGGTGCAGTATTAATCTAAATTTTATTAAAGACAGGAGGCGAGTATTTTCCCGCCCTTCCCCTTCCCTTATGTCTTAGGGTTTTTTGTTGGGGGGATTGTTGTCGGGTTATGATTATTATTATATTGTCTCATTACCGTACCTGATGTTTTTTCTGTCATGCTTGGCATATGGTTGCGTGGTACTTTCACGATTCTTTGTTTTCCCAGGTCGTCCTCCGGTTGTCTGAGGTGCTGACGCTGCTGTGGTCCTTTTCAGCATGGTTTTGAGTTCCTGTGTTTCTCCCGGGTTGTTCCTGACTGTCGGTTCAGCTTCTGCGCAAAGAAAGAGGAGGAGTGCCAAGATGTGCAGACTTTTATAGACTTGTTGCTGTGTTCCTATTGGTTGTTTTTATTGTTTCTGTTAACTGTTTTGCTGCTGGAGGTTAACAGTAAAGAAGGTTAATGCAAAATACTCGCCTCCTGTCTTTAATAAAATTTAGATTAATACTGCACCAAGGCTAGATTAATCCCTAATTAGTCCCCACATCTTCATGTTACCCTGCCCTATTCGGTGCAGGCTTTATCATACTAAAGGAATATAAAAAAAATACACACACACTTAAATAATTCATTTTATTTCCATTAAAAAAAATGGCACGTTCCTTATTGTGCCATGTCAAGTCACTTCGTAGGTGGGAATTGTGTCTCTATTGGCTCAGCAAGACTCCATTTGTGATTGGGTGTAGCATTTTCCATACTTCCATTACCTCCAAACTAGGATAGCTAAATGCTTATCTTAGAACCTTGCGATAAGCAGGTCCTCAACACCAACAGGCACCTGGGAACTAACCAGTATATCTAAGGATTTTATTTCAATTGCCACCAAAAACAATCAGCTCAGGGTGGTGTTTGTTGGGGAAGGCCATTAGAATACAACCTGTAACCTACATGAGGAAGATGATTTTTTTAAGCGAAAAGGTCTTACCTTTAATGAAGTCTTCTCTTTAGCCAGTGTCCATGGATGGGCTGCAATCGATTCTTGCTCTATTTCAGGAAAGTATGACTGTGTTAAAGACTTTACTGTAATTAAGGTGCCAATATTCTTAAGCGATATTGTGGTGCCACACTCCCTTGGCTGTTGTGAGGTACCCTGTGGGATTACATTGGCCATGTTTTCTTCCAAAACAAACAGAGAGATTGAATTACAATATGAACCATTGGGCCCATCTAGCATGTGTGTTTCTTAACACTGAAGTCCTTGTCTTTGTTTCATGGCAGCTATACGATTTCCTGGCAAATGTTCAAATTCCATTAAATAAATAATGGATAAATACACAATGTGGGGATGTATGGTGGGATAAATATTCAATGCAGGGGTAATTTTTAAGTTGATGGTTTTGTATGGCCTTTGAATGATTATATAAATATGCAAATGTGGAGGAAATGGCTAACGCTGAGAGAGTGACCCAAATCCCTTTGACTAAATCATTCAATCTACATGCATGAACTGGGTGGCTTGTGTTTTGGTCTACCTAGTTGCTAACAATAGCTTTTTTCTCCGTCACCAAACAACAACAAAAAAAACACAACGTAGAGGAGAGCAAAGAGGAAGCTAAAGGTGGAATTGAAACCAGGACCTCACGGACTGTAGTTTCGCTCCCTAACCATTACGCTACACAGCCTTATGGAAACAGCATCCATCTTTGGAGTGAATCAATCATCCACTTGGAGTGAATTGAACCGAGAACCTCAACCATTGCACCACAGAGAACAGGTATAAGAAACAATCCTTTAGTTTTACCTTTACCTAGCCTGACTGAATAAACGAAAAATTGGCGGCTTGTAAGGGCAAAGACAAGATGGCTTATGTTTCGTTCTATGTGCTTACTTAAAAACAAAGAAACAAGAACAATTGGAGCATCAAACTCAGAGCCCCAAGCAACCAAGGCCGACAGCTTAGCCACTACGCTACACAGCCTGGACATAAAGGACGACATAAGGGACGACATAAGGGACGACATAAGGGACGACATAAGGGAGCACAGAAACAATCCTTTAGTTTTTACCCCAATACACTCCTTTAGCTTGCCTGACGTCCAAACACATAAACCAATACGCTACAGAGAGAGCAGCAGACCAGTATCTCTGGCTTGGCTCTGGCTTGGTTAAGGTGTTGGACTTCCACCGTGTTACTTGCAAGTTCAAATCCGGCTACTGCCCATAATTTAACGCAGCAAGAAAAATAATTTTACATTATTAATGATTCATTTTAATAATTAATAAATGATAATAAAGTGAAACCAAATATGATATGAGGGGCAGCTGCTAATTGGCTGAACCTAGTAAGCTGACTCCAGAAACCAATCAGCAGCCGACCCAGGTTCGCCTCTTTTTCATTGGTCAGCCCTGGTCAGGTGACATCACCCACCAATAAGGAGGCTAGGGCTGAGGGGTACTTCCTCATTGGCTGAGCATAGTCAGCTGACTGCAGCAACCAATCAGCAGCCTGCCCAGGTTTCCCTCCCTCTGATTGGTCAGCCCTGGTCAGCTGACAACACCCACCAATCAGGTGGCTAGG
>VKOC01048135.1:0-11365 GCA_009364415.1 Spea multiplicata | reverse complement strand
CCAGACCACTAGACCTCTGACGTTAGCAGCAGATTCTTTAAATCCTATAAGTTGCGAGGTGAGGCCTCCATGGATGCATCCTGGTGCCATGTGTCCTCCAGGTAAGCGATGCACAAGCACCCAGCCATCCATTTGATGCAAAAGAAAATGTGATTCATCAGACTAAGCCACCTTCTTCCATTGCTCCATGGTCCAGTTCCTTTGCTCACGTGCCCATTGCAGGTGTTTTCAGAAACAGCATCAACTTTTTCAGTAACTTGAACTACAGTAACTCGTCTATTTGATTTGAACACACAGGCCAGCCTTCGCTCCCCAAGTGCATCAATGAGCCTTGGCCGTCCATGATTCTGTCACTTTTTCACTGCTTTTCCTTTGATGGACCACTTTTGATAGGTACTGACCACTGTAGACCAGGAACATCTCACAAGAGCTGCAGTTTTGGAGTTGCTCCTTACACTTGCAAATTGTTCCTGCTTCTAACATCAGCTTGACAAAATAGTTACTTGCTGCCTAATATATCCCACCAACTGACAGGTTCCATGATAACAAGATTATCAGTGTTATTCACTCTGCTGCCTTTACTGATTTACTACAATGGATCATGGGTTGGGAAATTGTAAAAACACTGTATTATTTTATCACACAGATCAATAAAATATTTTTATACCTTGTAAGCTTGTCTAAGTCCACCATTGTCAGCAATATTTTCTGATAACGTACCAGTGCCACTGAGCTGCATAAAAAACAAGCACATTATTTACAGTCTTATTTCGAGAAAAATGGATCTTATTGTTCTTATCTGCTATTAAATTCTATATTTATACATGGAAATTTGGATGGATTTGTGAAAATATCTGTTGTATGGATTGTGAACAATGGTGGGTATTTTTATTTAATTAATTATTTTATTATTCTACTTACATGCTTTCCTCCAGCTAAACTCCATGAGAAATTGCCATACTGGTCTACAAAGCAATCTGAGAGTTCATTAAATTTGTTAAGGGATTCCTCAGTCCACCAGTTAATAAGATTTCCATTTTCATCACGGTCTTTCCCTGCAAGATGTGTAAATATTGAATTGGAGAATATTAAAAGAGAAGACAGCAATTCCTCTATATGGGTTTAAATATGTACATAATGGGTTCAACAAATCATCAATCTGGGAAGGCCTAAAACCTCAAGATCCTATGTACTGTATAATTTTTGTATGACACCAAATGACAAATTGCATTCATACCAGTGTCATCAAAACCATGTGTGAATTCATGTCCAATCACAGTCCCAATCCCACCATAGTTCAATGCCTTGGGCTCCATAGCATGAAAAAAAGGAGGCTGCAAAATGGCTGCAGGAAAGACTGTAATAACAATAAAAAAAGTTAATGTTAAACACAATAATCCAGAAATGCTTTTTCTACAATAATATTAGTAAGTATTTAATATATAACTTCACTTAATAACTCATGTGGAGAGAGCAGTACAAGTGCTGGCTTGTAATCTTGGTTGAATTTCCCGTTAGGCAGATGACATGTGTGCCTAGAATGCCATGTTTATAAGGTTGCAAAAAAGGGTATGGCTTTGCTGTTAAAACATAGAACCATAGAACTTTACAACAGATAAGTACCCTTTGGTCCATCTATTTTGCTCTGTAAAGTGTAAAGACTCAAACCTCAATCAGTCTTTAATCTAATCTAGGATTCAGGAGATGTGTAGCTCCTACAAAGATCATTTGGGACACCTTGGGGTCGAGTCAATGACCAGACTAAAGTGTCATATGCAGCAACAACGGTAGAAAAAGACAGTAAGCAATTAAATGACTTGACTAAACTTCAAAGAACAACAATACGAACCAATGAAGATCCAGCACTGAAAGCTAGTCAATGAAGTACACACTGTACAAGAAATGGATACATTTTTAAACAGATTTGAGACCATCAAGATGTATGATTGGAACTCTGGCAACTCAATAATTGGCCTCTTATTAATTATTATTGAGTTGGCGGAGATCCCAGAATAAGACTTTATTGGAAATACCAGTTTCTTCTGATAAATGTTGATTGAATTTTAGATGCATAAGTAGGGTTTTACCTATTTGATTACTACCCATAGCATATTCTGCATTGATCTCTGCAGCACCATTTGTCCATCTAAGAAGAAAATGAAAAAGGATAATATAAGTAACGTAAAACATTCTATGGGTTAAAAAAAAAACAGGTTTATTTATAGTCATAATAATGTTATGGTAATAGTCTAATCTTCATGCTTGTAAATGGAGATATTTATGTGATTATATAATGTATTTTTTATGTAATAATGTAAACCAAATCTTCCTCATTGACTTTACTTTTGGAAAATGTATGCTGGTATAGGGTACCTCTGATGATAGGTAATCATTTAATATGTTAATCTACACCTTGGCCATTTTGGGTTTATAATAAAAATTTAATAAGTGATATTTTGTTGGTATCATAAGCATATGAATGATGCCCAAACTACACGTGCAGTATTTAAGAGCCTATACATAATTAATAAATTGTACAGAGTAGATATGTTTTCGGTTATTGGTTCATAATATATTTATATAAAAGGCACTGGTTGTAATAACAGTGTAAAAATGTAGCTGTTTATAAGAATTGCTGCTAGAATAATGTAAATGGTTGAAAAAAGCAAAAAAGAATTGTGTGTTGATTGACCACTAAAAGTAAAAATATATAAACATATTGATTGCAATGTTGCTAAGGGAATAATTAATTAGACTATAATTTAAATTCTTTATTAAACATTATAAAATATCAATCCTGGATTGATCACATCGATCATGCATATTTTGAATTTTCTGCCTGAATTGCTGCACCTCAGCACAACTCAGTTTAGGAAATAAACCCAGCTGATCTAGTATTGCCCAGGTGAACCCCATATTTTATTTCACTAATATAACCATAAGGGTAGCCTAATGTACATTTCAGACATACAAGAATGATTGTGTTAGTTCACTAACCATACCCAGTAAACTGTAACCATTAATGAATTGACCCCTAAACCTAGAGATAGTTAACAATGACAAAAAAAAAATATATATATATATTGTTACACTTACTCGTCTGGGTCTGTCGGTTCTCTCAGCATCTTTGACCTTATCATTTGGACATACGCTTTATATTTTAATCTGTTTTCAAAGTATTCTTCTTCTTTAAACTGCAACTATAATAATAACCATGCAAGTAAACATGCCTATAAAGGCTGACATACTAAATGAATGTAAGCGTGCTTATAAAGAGATGCTGACTAAGTAGCATTTAACCCCTTAATGACAAAGCCCGTACATGTACGGCCTCAAAATGCATTGTTTTCAATGGGTTTAGGGACCGCCCATTGTCCTTAAGGGGTTAAACATGTTTTGGAATACTTTTGGTGTGTGCCATGTTAGGTAAATTTGAGTACTACAATCTATAATGACAGTCAGGGCAGCCATCAAAAATCTTGGGGCCCGTTGCAAATTTGAGGAAGGGCCCCTCTGCCTGGTCCCACCCCCTGTTTCTCCCACCACCCAACCCATGCTCCTCTTACTGCTCTGCCCCATGCTCCTCCCACTACCCCTCAATCTCAACCCAAAACCCGCAAGTGATCAGTCCCATGTAGCAGGCCAGAAGAGCCATTGAAGGGGTTAGAGGAAAATCACGGATCCTATGCCCACCTGCCTGAGCCTCACTCATAGGTACCGGTTATACCCCCCTGATTATTTTAATGTTTTAATAATATAACCTATTCATTAAACTATCTGTGCATGAGAGACTGAAGTCACATACATGTGACTGCAGAGGAGTCAAGTGGCTAAGAGGTGAAAGAAAGCAAGCAACTTGAAGATATATTCATTAGACTTTGAGTTGCTCGTGAGTAGCAAATCCACCTGCACCTATTAACAAAAGGGAATCTCCACCCCCTGCTTAGGGAAAGAGAGTTAATATATAATAAAAGCTCCTATAGGAGGCAATTATCCATCCCATGCTTGCTCCCTCATCCACCATGCCTGGAGGAGATGGGAGGATCTGGATCACTCCTAAAGAACTGCTCCACTGAGCAGCACCCAAACAATAGTTACCAGGCGCAGCCAAACTTTTAATCTATACAGGCTGCAATCTTGCAGCTCCAAAACCCTCCTCTTCTAAATACAAAATAAAAATATTTAACTGCCTCCTTAAGTACTTGTAGGAAATTACACTCCTGGTTCCTCACCTAGTGTTTAGGCAGCTTATGACTAAGCACAGTTTGTACGAAACACGTCAAGCGGTTTAGCCTTTTTCTGTTCACGTACTGTTGTTCCTTTTGATTTTATCGTCCACGGACGCTTAATAAATTTATATTTTTTTATACATGCTTGGACTTCCTAGTGTGATACTGGTGTCGGCTGGCTCAACTATTGGTCTTTGTGTCGCAGTTTGGAAAATGGACCGGGTCCTTTTGGCATTGCACCACCCAGCTTGGATTTATCATTTGAATTAATATGGGATTGTAGCCTCTCCATTTGTTTCTTAGTGCTTGTTTGTCATTGAGAAAATGGTGGATACCAACATATTAAAAAAAAAAAAGCAGAAACAAAACTAGTTTGTTTCAAATTTGAACATCATCAGTCCATGTGTGTGTATGACAGATTTTATCACAAAGTGACAGTGATGCGCATATATCCATACAGCAACAAACTGTGTATAGACTTAAATAAATAAATGTTATGTATGAACTTTACCCCTGCATATAGTTCATTGAGCTTCTTATCATCAAAAACATCCTCAGGAAAGCCAATTTTCTCCACCATGTTAAATGCCTGTGGATATACTGTATTTGTTAAATTATAAGATACTATATTCAAAGTGATTAAAAATTCACATAAAAAAACTCTTTCCTAGATGCACAGCCTGATAATTTCTATGGACTCAAACAGCACAAAGGGGCAGGAGAGGAGAGATTTGTGCAGGCAAAGGAGACTGAGACAAATATTTTATTACAATTAAACATTTTGCGTTAATATAATTTATAATTTATATAGCCATACAGCTAGGGGGAATATAAATGTTATATGAATCTATTTACTACCTTTAAAGCTGCTTTCTTTTTTGTTTCTTCATCCATCCATTTTTGCTCCTCCAACATTTCCAGGAATACTTGGCGTATTTCAGAAACCATCCCTTTCACCTTTTCAGTGAAGAAGTATTAAGTTAGTGTACGAATACCTATATTTTTGCATAGAACATACACTGAAAATGTGAAATACTGTCTTCTGGAAATTGTCACCTTCATATGTTGTAATTAGATGGAAAAATATATAAATCAGTTTTTTATACATTACCATTTCTTTACTGTCTGTAGAAAATACTTCATTTACATACAGTCTCCCAATTACATCATCAAATTGTTCAAGAAGTGATTGAACGCAAACTTTCCATATTGGAGCGTCTGAAGTTAAACCGTAAAAGAGCTGTAAAAACAATTATACATTGGATGTGACAACTGCTTAAAATAGGAAATATAGTACTATGGTATTATAGTCTGTTTTCTATTTTGTGAACTATTCTGTAAATTTAACAAAACATGCACCAAAGACCTGTTAAATTGAATTAATTATTCTCTTGCAAATCTACCAATGTGGCATATCTCATGGAATCCAAAACAATACCTGAATATAAGGTATGTGGTTGAAATATAGAAACCCCCGGAAAAAATGACTTAACTAACACAGACACTCTATATCCAACTTGGATAGATGATCCCAGGTTGGCCAACATCGCTCAACAATTGTATACACTATATCAGATTAATATTAATTATTAATATTAAAGAGCAACTTCATTAACACACTTGAACATCAAATTGGGAATCGGAAACATAGACTTTAATGGCAGATCAAAAGTATTCAGCCCATCTAGTCTGCCATTTTTCCCTGACGTAAATACAGAATCTTTAATCAGTCATTTGCCTTGTGTTAAATTTTTCTTTTGGTAAAGTAAAACCACCATTCCATTAGATCTAATGTAAGTAAAATATATAAATACCTTTTCGTGCAGGAGGTTGATTAAACCAAATTATGGTTTTATATCACACTATGAAACTTTGTATTTACATTCTGTTCACAGCCTTCATTTGCTTGCATTTTTTTGGCTCCCATGTTCCATCTGTATTAAAGGTTCCCAATCCATATGGATTATGACTTTATTCTAATCCCCTTCACCACTATCTCTTTCTATAAATGATGAGTGTATCTAAGACTTCACACTCCTTAGTCTGCATTCCATCTTACAAAGATGGATTCTTTTTTCTTAGCCCAATAAAAAGTCTTATCTTCTACTAAAGACTTTTTTTCTTAGCAAACCATTTTCCTTTTCAATAAAATTACACATATTAAATTAAGAAACTATATTTTTTCTTCCATATTCTGCATATTTTAGCTTTTCTAGTAGGCTAGAAGTTATTGGTTCCTGTACAAAAGCAGGTACTAGCACCTTAACCCACCAGCCACTGAATTCTAAGTTAGTGGTTAATAATTACAGAGATATCGATCAAAATAGTATTATCTGTATTAATGGCATATTAGGCACTGGATTAATGATTTCACGTCAAGCAAAACTAAAACCATACAGCACCTGATTGAAGGGCTTGGCTGCAGTCTTGTATTCCTGACTTAAGCTATTTGCAACAGACTTCACATACTGCCATGCAAGGTAGTTCTGAATGTCTCTGTAAGGCAAGTCACAATTCAGTGGTTTGCCAATGTAAAATAATAGTACAACAAAAAGTCTCCACTACATGCTGTAGTCTCACCTGGCATTAAATTTAGATATAAAATTGGTAATTTTCTTGATATAATCAGATGCAAGCATGACGACTTCCTCGTCCTTTTTAATAGTAATGCCACCTGGTGAAATGACTTCATTGATAAATGACAGCCAGTTTAACTTCTGCAACAAGAAAAAAATAAGCACAAAGAGTTCAAAATAATGACTTTTGTTGCAAACTGAAATGACAAAATAAATGTCATGGTTAAGACTCCAAAAAACTCTGGTAGTATAGAAACACTGTGGATCTGACTTGTAGACACAATAACCATTATCAAAGTCTTTAATGAATCAGGCATTGTTATAAAAAAATGCCTTTCACGCCTGCATAATATGAAGGCGTTAATGTGCTCATGTCTAAATGGCATACAGACTTTAGTAAAGAGAAGGAAACATTGTAGCCATTCATCCTTCTGTTTAACAAACCTTAGGAGACGATTTTGATGAGTACCAAACCCAATGTTATATGCCATATTTGCATTTATTATGAGAAAAAATTACCCTATACCACATATTGGTTGGGCATTTATGAACAATTGGTACTTGTGTGTCCCCCATGGCTGGGCAAGGAAGCATTATATTCAAAAAGTATCAAGATTAATTAGTGCACATAAGTCTCCAGAAAAACTCACCTTGCCACCTATAACTACATTATAATCATTTTCAATCTGTGAAACTGGAATCTTCATGTAAATGTTATTGGGGTCCTTTCTGATGTCACTTGGAACGGATGCCTGTAATACCATACATATAGTCTAAATACTATTTAAAACCATGATTGTGAGCAAAGTTTTCAGAAAAGGTAGCAAACAGATATTCCTGACACATATTGGTACCTCTCCTTGATACCCTGCATGACTCATTGACTCATTGCAGTTTGTATCATAATTTTCCAGCAAACTATTTAACGGGAAGCATTCCAGAATTCCTTCATGGTTCATCGCAGTTTTGTGTATAATATCTGAGAACTTTATAAATGAGCTGATCCTCAGACTTAAAATATCAGTCATTTCATAGCAATAACAAATATTGACTGGTTAATGGTGGAAACAAAATGGTCCTTGAAAATCATTATTTGTCACTGGATAATTATACTCTGATTTAGCTAATCTGTATTTAAGAGGGCATTCAAAGTACGGTACTCCAACAGGGGAAGCATAAGCTGGGTTGGTTAGGTATCAATAAAATTCAAACTAGAGTATGAAGGAGTCAGGGCTCTAGTCTGTCTTGCCCTGACAATCTATTTGTTCACCTTAGAGTCAAGGTCAAACAATAACACAGATATCTGGAAAGATATTTCCTAGCTAGCTTCTACATCCCCAAAACATCCAAACCAATACATTAATATAGAACAATATAAATTGACAATGCAAATCATATGTGACACAGACATTTTAGGCAAACACACTGTCTAAAGCTCAATCTTAGACTCCATCTTGATTCTGATACTGTGCTAAACCTGTAGAACCTTCGGGCTGTCTAGATACAGTTTTCCACCTTTCCTAGAGGTCCTGTTTGTATATGAAGCTTCATCAAAGTCTCATAACCACCTGGATCTAGGGGGCTCAATTCCCAGACCTTAAGGGCAAGGCTATGAAGTGTATTTGGTTACTTTTATGTTGACTTTGGCTATTGTATATCCATATCTGTACACATCCTATATATTACAGCCAATCGCCCACCAAGATGTAGTTACAAATTACTAAAGAGAGGCTAATATAATGGCATGTCACAGAATGGAATCTTGCTAAGGAACTACAAACCATCAAACACCCCCTGCATGTGTTCCAGCCAATGGTGCGCGCTGCAGGATCCGTGTTTCGCTGTACAATGGGCAGGTTTAATGGGAGATCTTAGTTTTCCCCAACTGGCCTATTTACACTACAGAGGCTTTCATGTCCCTTTTAATGCATTCCGGATGGCAACTGCGGAGAGGGCGTTTGGGGGCACTGCCCTGGATCTCGCCTAGGGCAGCACTGAAGGTAAATACCCCACTGGAAACAATACAAACAAATTTCACTCACATTAGCAATTGCTTTCTCCAGCTCAAAAACCTTTTTCATTTCCACTCTTATTTGATCACCTTTAATGGTGAGATTCCTCTCCTTGCGGACAAGTGTAGCCAAATAAACCATATATTCTTCATATGCGGAGCATATCTAAAAGGAAAATAAAAAAAGAATGGCAAAATTAATTACAATCCAAATCCAGGGGAATTACTAACATTTCTGAGATGCATATATTACTATAAAATATGTCATGTATTTATTAGAGCAACAAAATGCAAATAATGATGATGATGATAGGTGACAGGAGCTATGCTGTAGTATCAATGTCTTGCTCAGTATATAGATACGGGAGTAATGCTATATCATCATCTATGTCTGGCTCACTATATAATGATAGGAGTCATACTGTACCATCGTCTGTGTCTGGCTTGCTGTATAATGAGTCATGCTGTTCCACCCTCAGTGTATGGATCACTAAATAATGTTGGGTGTTATGTTGCATAACCATCTGTGTCTGGATCACTATATAATCATAGGAGTTATACTGTAGCACCTCCAGTGTCTGGATCTCTATATAATGATGGGAGTTGTGGTGTACCACTGTCTGTTTCTGGATCTCTGTATAATGATGAGATTCATGCTGTACCACCCTCAGTGTCTGCATCACTATACAAAGGTAGGAGTCATGCTCTACCACCCTTAATGTCTGGGTCACTATATTATTGTAAGAGCCATGCTGTATTATCCTCAGTGTCTGCATCACTATATAGTAATAGAAGTCATGCTGTATCAACTCAGTGTCTAGATCATTATATAATGGTGGGAGTTATGCTGTGCCATGGTCTATCTCTCTATCACTATATAACTATTGGGGATATAATGTATCACCCTCAGTGTCTGGATCGCTATATGATGATAGGAGTTATACTGTACCCCATTAGTGTCTTGGTCACTAAAAATTATGGGAGTTATGCTGTACCACTGTCTGTGGACTGGGAGTGGAGGTGTGGTGGGAGTTGTGGTGTACCATTGTGAGGTTCAGTACATATTGATAGGAGTTATACTGTACCACCATCAGACTGAATATATATTGATGGGAATTATGCTGTACCATCCTCAGCAACTGGCTTACTATTTAATGATTGGAGTTATGCTGTCATTGTCTGGCTTAATATATATAATGAGGGTAGTCAGGGGCATAAATAGAAACCACAGAGCCCTGGTGCAAAAATTGCCCAGAGGCCTCCCACATTCACCATACAACATGTTCCACCTTTGCCCCCAAACAGCTTATGAGTGCCACCTTTTCCCCCAAGTAGCTTATATATCAAAAAATGGGGCGCATAAACATGTAAAAGAAAAAAACAGAAATACAATAGTGTAATAAATTCAAAAGTGAAAAATATGGAAATAAATAACGTGATGCACTCACAAAGGTAATATGTAACAGAGGCCCATCAGATAAGGAAAATTCTTCTGAATGTCTGAATGTCTGAAATGTAAAAAAGAAGACCAAAAATGGTGCAGTATCGGGAAACTATATTTAATAAGGAAAAGGGCTCATAAGAACTCACAAATAAGATGGCATAACCGATATGTTATGCAAAAAAACGGAATTAAAACGTCCAAACGATCAAAGAAGTCCAGATACAATCAAGTCTCAACGCGTTTCGCCAAGCTTCGTTGGCTTCTTCAGGAGAAAAAGTAAAGGTATTCCAGCAAATGATCTATGGGTCCGCATCGTCAAATCCTTCATTTTATACGGAGTTCCGGGTGGTTGTCGTCATGCCGTAACGGGGCCGTGTGTAGACGTCCTGCCGTCTAATAGTTTCGTCGCCACGTAATAACGTAGCTGCATATTGACGCCGTCTCGTCGCGTCGTCGCGTAATCGCGTAATGACGCGGTTACGTCTCCGCACGGACTTACATCCCTCCTCCGGACAATGCCAGTACAATTCGTCTAAAAGAACGCTAAGATGGATTCTGCGATTTCTTTTTATTACTGATTTTCGGATGCCTCGGACCAAGTATATGGGGACACAATAGGCAAAACACAAAGACAAAATACAATCAATAAAACATTTTAAAAAACATAGTGTGTGTGTATTCTTTAATAATAAGGTAAGTAATAGATGTATATATATACATAATGGAAGCCAATGAGGTAAGCAATAGGTAAATATAGATATATATATAAATACCAGTGTCTGGATAAAGAGAGAAAAGAAAATAAAAGTAAAAATACCATCCAGAGAAAACCTTAAAAAAGGAGAAACTATGACAGAATGCATAGTATAAACTGAGAAGAGAACTGAGAAAAAAAGGAGGGTCTAACAGTCAATGATGAACTGGATGAACATATCATAAATAATATATAAAAATCAATATAAAAAATATATATATGAATAGGTATAATGTATATACTAAATGAATAAATATAGATACAATACAAATATAAATAGTGTATATATAAGAATAAAAAATATCTTTATAAATGTATTATCTACATGAGTAAAAAATATATATAATAAAA
>VKOC01048134.1:0-22330 GCA_009364415.1 Spea multiplicata | reverse complement strand
GGGGATACTTTGTCTATTCCTATCATTTTGAAGTCAGCGAGGGAAAATTTTGTACAATTTAGACAATGTCTGGGGACACTATGTTTTGTATTCTTATTTCGAATACCCCCTAAGTGTTCCAAACCCCTAATTTTTAACTCTCTGGAGGTGCGGCCAATATATTGAATGCCGCATTTGCATTCTAAAAGATAAATCACATTTTTAGATTTACAATGTATAAAATGACGGATTTCGTATTCTTTTTTGGTGATAGTACATTTAAATGTGGTAGTTTTTTTATTTTGTGTGTGACATGTTGTGCAAAACTTGCATACTCCACATCGGAAGAATCCTAAAGGTTTTTGTGATAAAAAGTGTTCACCAGTATTTATTCTTGGAAGAATACTGGGAGCTACAATATTTTTTAAATTATTCAGTTTTTTATAGATAATCTTAGGTTCCTCTGGAAGGTAATTTTGCAAAACATTATCTCCCTTCAAGATTGGCCAACATTTTTTAATTGCCCGTTTTATCTGCCACGCTCTGTCATTGTACTGAGTACAAAAAGCAAAGTTAAAATTCAAATCTCCATTTTTTTGAGATTTATTTTCTAGCAGGTCACTTCTCTTTGTGTTTTTGACTTGTGATAAACTCTCCGTTAGTAGTTCTCTAGGGTAATTCCTCTCTTCAAATTTCTCCATTAACTTTTGACTCTGGAGGAGGAAATCTGCGTCATACGTGCAGTTCCTCCGTATCCTCGCCAATTGTCCCTTCGGGATGTTTTTTAGCCCCCATACACTTGGTCCGAGGCATCCGAAAATCAGCAATAAAAAGAGATCGCAGAATCCACCCCAGCGTTCTTTTAGATGAATCATACTGGCATCGTCCGTAGGAGGGATGTATGTCCGTACGGAGACGTAATCGCGTCATTACGCGATTACGCGATGATGCGACGAGACGGCGTCAATATGCAGCTACGTTATTACGTGGCGACGAAACTACTAGACGGCAGGACGTCTACACACGGCCCCGTTACGGCATGACGACAACCACCCGGAACTCCGTATAAAATGAAGGATTTGACGATGCGGACCCATAGATCATTTGCTGGAATACTTTTACTTTTTCTCCTGAAGAAGCCAACAAAGCTTGGCGAAACGCGTTGAGACTTCATTGTATCCGGACTTCTTCGATCTGTTGGACGTTTTTATTCCGTTTTTTTGCATAACATATCGGTTATGCCAACTTATTTATATTCAGAAGAATTTTCCTTATCTGATGGGCCTCTTTTACATATTACCTTTGTGAGTGCATCACGTTATTAATTTCCACTTTTTTTACTTTTGAATTTATTACACCATTGTATTTTTGTTTTTTTCTTTCACATGTTTATGCGCCCCATTTTTGATATATTCGCTGTTGTACACTTTATGAGGAGTGTTGTGTTTGGGAGCTGCTCATTTCATTAGGGTATTTATATTTATATTTATTTTTATCACGTGGAGGTGTGTTTCTTTGTTATATTAGAGATATCATTATGCAGTAATCAGACAATTACAAAACTGATGCTCAACATATTTATATAGGGGACAAAATTGAGGGGGGGGTGTAGTGATTTTCACTAATTTTACATCAGGGACAGAACAAAATTGAGCGCGGTGAAATATTTATTAATATAGCAAATAGGTCCTTAAAAATGGAAATTATAGTATATTGTTAAATGACACCCAACAAAACATTTTTTGTATTTTTTTTTAATTAAAAAATGTGTATAAGCCATGTATAAGCATATTGATTTATATTTCTTGCAGAGATCTCATTAGGAACTTTTAATGACAACTCTTGCTTCTTAATCTTTCTGGTTTGTTTTCTTTGTGTTTACATATCTGTCTTTCCTCCTAATTAGGGATGAAGCTTCTGATAAGCACACTCAAGGTATTAGTTTTTTGGCACTGTTGTGCTTTTCTGTTTGTTTTATTTTTGCTAAAGGACAACTTCTACTATTTTTTAATTACTAGTTTTCCAAAATATTGAGTTAAAAGTTCTATTTTTTTAGATCTAAAAATAATCTCTTCAGGCACGTATTCTAACTGCTATATTAGCCCGGTGTACTAGACAAGTTGTCCCTTTATCGAAAGGCTCAGCTTTAATCATTCAGTCGACACTGACTAATGAAACTATGGACAAATAGACTCCACTAGCCATAAAGTATCAGCTTAGTGTGGTGTTTCAGCAGGGAAATTCACCCAACATATTATATGACGGATAACAATGGCAGCCTCCAAGTCTGCAGATAAATGCAGTTTATTGGAATTTTTCAAATGCCGACATACATTAATGTATACAGCACTGAAATAGAGAAAAATATATTTTTCAATTAAACTTCCTCTTTAACACTGAGCATATAGAATAGTCAACCCATCGTGAGTTAGTCAAAATTGATTATAATAAAAAAAAATCCCAGGCATTAAGAAAGTCAGTAACACTTTGTAAGAGGAGGAACGCAAGCTCTAAAGCATTAAATACTCAACAACTTACCCCTTTCCTTCAACGATTGCTTCTTTAAGATGAATATAGCTTGCAGGAAATATACCCTGTGATAGTAATAAGAACTTGTGAGACATATAATAGCAGAAATACCGTATGACGGAAAAAAATCTTCTCTGTGTGCATTATATATTGTGTAACGCATGTAACAATCATATGAATTGTACCGATCATGGTGAAGATGTTATTTTAAATTATTATGTGGAGGTCGCGATGCATTTAGTCTACTTTTGGATCATCTATTGAACCCATGCCATCTGACAAAAGGCTTTACCCATCTACTATAATGCTCTTCATTAGATTCCTAGCACTCAAAACAGATGTGCTACGCAGAGGTTCCTGCTAATATAAAGTATTGACTGGCAACACTTGAGAATACCCTCAGCTCTATCCTTTCATGGCAACTAAATGGCCTCATTCCAGCTAACATTTTGTATTTTGATGCAAAACTGCACTTAAGATACACTAATCACAAAAATGGCAAGAAAAACTACCAGTTTAAATGGAATTCCCCTCTTCCTCATCGGCCTGTTCCTTGAGTAGGAAATCTTAATGTACGTTTAGTGAGGGCAAATAGTCCTGTACAGTTATTCTCAGTATGGTTTATAAAATTTGTCTACCACAGATAACCACTGTAAATTAAGAAAGATCAGAGAGAGATCGAGAGAGATTGGTAGCCCTCACACTGTATATACCTTATATCAGACCAGAGTTAGCCCATCCTTAAAGCCTTCCCGTCATTTTCCCAAATGCTATGTTTCGCAGTTCAGTACAGGAATACAAACCATGCGTGTACAGCATGGGAGCTCCTTCTTAGCTTTTGGCGTAGCCATTATTATACTTCATTAAGTTAGCCCACTTTTTAAGTTACTGGTTCTCTCAAATCAGTTTTATCCAACTGGCAGTCTGCAACCCCAGCCCTCCTGGGCCATATTTTTATAGAGTAACTCTGGGACAAAATGACGCTTATTGATTAGAAAGAACATTCTAATAGTTTCCATAGTGGCTGCACAACATTTAAAACTTCTGGAACCCCACTGTATAAACGACACATAGGATGTATTATATCACATATCGTAGCATTCACTGGTTCATTGTGGTCTGCAGTCTACCATATTAAAAAATAGCCATTTTTCTCATCATCCACCCCATATCAATGGCTACTTACCTTTTTCGATTTCTTTCTTAAAGCATATCCTCTGTACCAGCCTGCAAAGAAACGGTAAAAGGTTAAAGTGTCTTAATTTAATGCTTTTTATACCACTAAGATGTTAACTAAAAACCACAAAAGGCATGAAAGGTGTACAACTGGGATCCTCAGAAATAATCACCCCTAAATCCTAAATTCTTCAGAGGTTACGACAGCATCAACTATTCTATACTGTGTCCTTGGGTTGTTATGCCCTAGATGCATTTTTTTGCATTTATTCACATTAAATGCCAGTTGCCACCGCTCTGACCATTTTTCCAGTTAACCTAAATCATTTGCCATTTGGCTTCTTCCTCCAGGAACATCAACCCTGTAGCAAATCTTTGTGTCATCAGTAAAAAGACCTTTGCATCAAGACCATCTCCAATATCACTAATAAAAATATTAAAGAAAATGGGTCTTAGTACATATCCTCGAGGTATCCCACTGGTAACAAGACCTTGTTCTGAATATACGCCATTGACTAAAACAATCTGAAGTCACTCTGCCGCGGCCTAATCCATTTAACAATATTGGGATCTAAACAGAGATTGCAGTTTATTGATACGCATTCTATGTGGAACAAAATCCTTACTGAAATAGAGATACACAATGTCTACTACACCATCTTCATCAATTATTTTTGTCACTCAATCAAAAAAATCCATAATATTAGTTTGGCATGATCTTCCAGAGGTAAAATCCATGTAATTTTAGATGTTCAACGACCCTGACCTTTAACATTGTTTCCATTAATTCACCACTACAGATGTAAGACTCACTGGCCTGTAGTTGCCCAACTCCTCCCTACTGCCTTTTTTGTCAATGGGCACAACATTCACTAACTTCCAACCTTGTGGGACGACTCTCGTTTATAATGATTGGTTTTGCTAGTACGCCACCAAGTTCTTTTAATAACTTAGGGTGTATCCCATCAGGTCCCATTGACTTATTTCTCTTTACCTCTTCCTCGATAAACTCATATGTATCAAATGACTCAATAGTCTTTTTCCTGAGGTCCCTTTGCTTCATTTCATCTGTAAAAACTGAACAAAAGTATTTATGAAGGCAGTCAGCAAGATCGTTATCCTCTTCTACGCAACCTTCATTATTTTTTGTTTAATTAAATACTTATTTCACTTTCCTGTTGCCATGGTTTTTTCCCCCCATCTCCTATTTCAAGTGGGACAGAGACTTTCTAGCTCTTCGTCTGTCTGCCTCTCCATGGTGGGTGTTGAAACTTATCGCAGTTGGACTTATTAAGGGTTGTTGCTTTTATTCAGGCAGTAAATGGGATTAGAACGGAGGACACTTTGTTGAAAGATTCCATGCTTTTCCCTGTATGTTAGCTTTGGGTGTTTTTATTTTCCGCAGGTCAATGATCTGCTACTTAGTATCCAGATGTTAAGCATCTGTTGCTCCTACGGAGCTTAAATATGACGATGGTCATTGGACCTTGAGAGCTTAACATGGAAATAACCACTTTATATGAAAATTTATTTTTAAAACTGTGTTTCAATCGGTTAAATTTGTTAATTTACACCATTAATATTTTAGCGGCTGCTGCTCTTCTAAATATAGCATAATAAAACGTTGGTTAAAATCTGATATTTTCTAGAACAATTGTTCAATAAAGCAAATGTTTGTCGTAAAGCAGAGCAGCAAAGCCTGATGTCTGATTTAAAATACAATATAAATCAGAAAAAAAATGTACGTAGTTAGCACAAGGTCTGTTGAGAGCTGGAGTTTTGACTATGCAAATAGTTAAAAAATAAAAATGGGACTGGTTTGGCCTTGGGCATTAATCTGTGGCTAGCCCTGCATTTTTACTGAGCCCTTGGGCAATCCTCTGATCTCTGAGTGGGTGGTTGAGGTAGTGTTCAGTTCCATCCACTGTCCATTAGGTTTAACATACGTCCCAAATCTAAGCCCCCAGGTAGGCATATCAATCACTTTTTACTCCCCATCAACATAAGAGACACAAAAACACAATTGCTTTAACTATTTTAAGCTTGACCCCAGGTTGGGTTAATATATTCCTAGAATTGGCTATACCTATCACATGGCAATGAATAACACAATCTTTCAACATTTCATGGGGGCCCTAGAAGCCTTGGAAGATGACTCCAACCAACCTCTTGCTAAAGTAATGATCCAGCAACACCTGGGACATAACAAAAAAAATCGATTTCCTCTAATGCTTCAAGATTTAGCATGGGATTAATGTTAAAGCGGCGGTAGCAGTCATACGGTCCACCATTTTCGACTACCGTTTAAACAAGCAAACAAGATAAAATTCCTTAAGCCAACTCCCATCAATTTTTATTACTAGCATCATCTGTTTTCAAAAAATATTGTGCTGCCTTCTTTTTAACCAGTTATTTTTTTGCGTTATGTTTTCAAGGCACCAATTTGTATGTGTTCTTCCTCCATTATTTGACCCGATCTACTAGACAAACACAGAGACTCCGTATCATACTGTGGGAAAAAAGGTTCAGTCCTAATCATTCAGATAAATATGACTAATTACAGTCTATTGATGAATGAACTTCATTAGCAATGGCATAAAGAATAAGCTCAGTGCAGTGCTTGAGCAGGGAAGGTCTACATTTCATATGACTGACAACAATGGCTGCCTCCGGGTCTTCGGATAAAGATGGTTTATTGGAACAAAAAGAGATAAAACCTGTTTTCGTAGGTGCTAAACCTGCATTACTGCATACTGAGCTTAAAAAATGGTGTTTTATTTCATTTTGTTCCAATAAACGTTCTTTGTCTGCAGACCTGGAGGCTGAGCTGATGCTTAATGTCAATATCAAAAGAGGTACGGCTTGTCCAACGGAGTCTGTTGCTCCATAGCTTTTAATTTGTTACAGTGTCAGGCTAGGCTATTTAGACAGGGCCATTCTATTGTTAACCAGCAGGCAATATCATAAGGAGTCAAGATAACGGAGCTAGAACACATAACATTATTCCGCTGTCTGAAAACAATATTATTAAGCATATTTTACACAATTATGCTTTCTTTTCTCAACATTCATACATTAGATCTCCTGTAATACAACAGATGCAGCATATTTTCAACCCTGAAGTTTTAGCCTCTGTCTGGGGCTTTTTATTAAAAAAAAAAAAAAAAGGGACTAACACAGGGTTAAACTAGACGCTAAGCGTTGATGACCTTGCAGGAGCAGCACAGGTGGCACAGAATATAAAGTACCAAATGCAGTCAGCTCTCCTCTGTACAGCCCCGATACCCTGATACTTGTACAGCAGGCATCTGACATTTATTCTCACCGGTCCCTTTAGTCTGGAGAGTACTGACTGTAAACAGTAGATACAATTAATGCTTAATAGGAATTTAATTCCAAAATGCTATATGACGGGTGTGAATGTTAAAGGAGTATAGGTAACCAACCACTGCAGTAAGACATATCTAGTGTGTCATTTAAAATGTAGACAATAAAACATTTATTTTCATGATTATTTTTTAGAAGTCTTAAGATGTTTTATTAGGGGAAAGAATTTTTGTATATATATTAAAAAAAAATGTTCATCACATTAGATGAAATTTCTAAAAAGCTGACCTATGTTGGCCTTCAAAGCCACTACTTCTTACCTACAATACTTAGCGACGCACTCACTGAGGACAATGTCACTTTAGAGAGCAAAAAGATGTGCTTAATATTGTGCCAGGTGGAAAGTCACCTTACGTTTACCTATATAGTACCAATAAGGCGGACCTTTGTTCCAAGCGCAGTTTTTATTCTGTTAAGAACCATCGCTTTTTGGTGTTTTGTTTTATTCTAAAGTTTCCTTCTTAAAGTAAATTCAGTTACTTCCAAGATTTTAGAACCCCGTGGGCACATTTTGTACTTTACTCACCTTCATGTGTCTCTAGGACGTGAACTGTATCTCCAATCTGTATATTTAACTCATCTGGTCCTCTGGCATCATAGTTGTAAAGTGCTAGGAACAATGATAAAAAGGAATTACTGTAGAATCTATTAAAGTGTTAATAACTTCTGAGATATATCTATCAAGCCACCTTATAGTTAGGTATGCCTTACTCTATGTCAGGGATCTCCAAACTCGGCCCTCCAGCTGCTGCAGGACTACATCTCCCATAATGCTCCTTCAGCTAAGGGGCTGGCTGAGGAGTATGGGAGATGTAGTCCTGCAGCAGCTGGAGGGCCGAGTTTGGGGATCCCTGCTCTATGTATTTGTACACAGTAAGATCTATTTTCTACAGATTTGTTTTTCCAGGCAATCATTAATTCATCTTTACCACCTTTACACCCGCATGTGACTTGCATAAAAAGGAGAAGTTGCTGCAAACCAATACTGGGAAAAAACCCAAAAACAAAAGGATCCTCGGACTAAAGAGGATGGAGCGTGGTCTGTAGAACCGATTAAGTTCTCTGGTCAGTGTCTTTCACCAAAATGAGCAGAATTTCACTTTAAATACTATTAATTGAATTTCCCATAAGCCGTCACTTCTTCGTATTTACTATAAGTCAGGCTGCAGAGTAGGGTGGCTGGCACAAGTAGTAGCCTCCTGGGTTTACGATATACTAATTCATCTTTCCTCAAAGGCGAGATACACAATTGAACCCAGTGGCAGGGGAAAGGCTGTCGGAAATCCCTACTGTTTTTTTATTAAATTAATAACAAAACAACAAAAAAAAATATAAAACGTTAATTCAAAAGTTTAACCTAGAACTGAATGTCAAAACCGGACAAAAAAGATTAGTAACATATTAAAACAGCTGGGATGAAATAACACAAGAAATAGCCGGCATCCGTAGAACCGCCTGGTGGGAAACAATAATTACTTTTTAACAGGGCTTGTTATTATGGTCGGACCAGCAGTAACTATCAAAAATGGTAATAAAAAGGAACATCATTTTGGGTTTATTTCCACAGGACCATTAACTGCTAACAGGTGAAATAATTGGTGCCCCTTTCTATAGAGTAAGAGGTTTTTATGAAAGCATATGTTGCATATTGGTTGATTTCCTTGTCCTATCACACGAAAAACCAGGTTAAAACAATTACAAACAGGCGCTTTAATTTTATATATATATATATATTTTCTCTTTTTGAAAGACAAATATACAGGAAAAATCATGAATAGGTAAACCTTGTGATGCCTCTCCTTATCTTTATACAGGATGCCTGTGAAGGACAACTTATTCACATCCGTTCTTTTACTCTGATGATTCTTGATTATGACCCTGACAAACTTCAACAGCAGATGTCAAGTACTTCTTGATGGGGCCGCAAAAACAGAAAACCTTTACACAGAAGTATATTGTCACCTTTACTGTAACGTTTCAGATTATAAGCACTTATAGATGTCAATCCACCGTTAGTAACTCATGTTCTAGGTATTTGCCCATGACATGTAGATTACTTATTACGTATCATGCGTAAGGAAAACCAAGGTGATCAGATCACTACCAGTTATATAACAGATAGCAAATTTACAACTTTGCTTCAAAAAAAAAAAAAAGTGTACATAAATGTAGAAATAGTATATTGAGTAATATTACGTCAGCAGAGACTTAGCTAGTTTCCGGCTGGACTCCCTGTTTGTAAAGTAACAGCATGCTATGAATGCAACCTTAGAATGTGTAACATGTCCCAACACAT
The DNA here is from genome assembly GCA_009364415.1 of Spea multiplicata. Classification (NCBI taxonomy): domain Eukaryota; kingdom Metazoa; phylum Chordata; class Amphibia; order Anura; family Pelobatidae; genus Spea; species Spea multiplicata. The sequence goes on along the minus strand of VKOC01048134.1, from coordinate 12,963 downwards.
GCATTTGGGTAAAGAATTTAGGTTACTATGCATAGTATGCTGTTCTAGCCATGACCAGAAAAAGATTTTAAATAACTACAACTCATTACAAATTATTTTCTGGATGTAAGTATTAATGTAAGAATACAGGTTATCGTCAAATATTCGGCTGGATAATACCGAATCATCTCTACCCCCCGGGAGTGGCTAGGAGGGCTATGCCCGGTAGACAGAATGGTGTTCGGCAACGACGTTGGCTGTTCATTAAGGGTCACCTAGTTCTTAAAGATGTGGAACCCAACAGTAGAAACGGATAGCACATAGTGCCACTTGGAGCCCATCTACGTCAACAGAGGAGTTCAACGATAGAAAAGAAAAAAAAACAGGAAAGAAAAAGTAAAAAAAGTAGAAACCCCCTTTAGTTCCAACCGAATGAGGATCTGAATGAGCAATCCTGCATATTAACGAGGACACGGTCTATTCTTCTGGTTTTTGGCATGCTATTATGGCCGTTCCTGCCTCTTGTGATGGGTATATTACCCTTGTCGCTGAACCCTCATGGAACTAACACCATTTGGGATAATAGTATGTTTTGGTTACTTGGGCTCCATTCGACTTGAACAATACATATTTATGGTTCATAGACTGGATGGATCAATAAGCCTGATCACTAGTCCATTCCTCTTAGATACGTGTGATGGAACAGTTGGTGACATTAAATGTTACATTTAGACAAAACATTATTTGCTAGTATGTTAAGCAAATTAATCTTTGAGACTGGAAAAAAAGCTTTTTAAAACACAGCACATATATTTTTTATTTGATTAATGCTCCTGTGGACGGAATTACAGATATGCTATGGCAACAACCTATGAGCATCTGCTTTTGCGTCACATGACAAGCCTTGTCAGCAAAATTATGAACACAAATTTAAATCAGTATATAATTATTTGTGGCTGCAGTTCTTGTGGGGTGTTCTCGGTCTGCAGTGGTCAGTACCCATCACAAGTGGTCCAAGGAAGGAAAAGCAGTGAACCAGCGACAGGACAATGGGCCGTCAAGGCCCATGTCGTCAAATCAAGCTACTGTAGCTCAAATTGCTGAAAAAGTTAATGCTGCTTCTGATAGAAAGGTGTCAGAGCACACATTGCATCGCGTTGTTTTGCGTATGGGGCTGTGTAGCCGCATCCATACTGACCCCTGTCCACTGCCAAAAGCACCTACAATGGGCACGTGAGGATAAGAACTGGGCCATGGAGCAATAGAAGAAGGTGGCCTGGTCTGATGAATCAAGTTCTTTTAAATCACGTGGATGGCCGCGTGCGTGTGTGTTACCTGGAGAACACATGGCACAAGGATGCACTATGGGAAGAAGGTAAGTCGACGAAGGCAATGTGATGCTTTGGGCATCTACTGGGAAACCTTGGGTCCTGCGTATCATGTGGATGTTACTTTTACACATACCACCTACATAAGCATTGTTGCAGACCATTTACAACCTTTCAAGCACACGATATTCCCCCGATGGTATTGGCCTCTTTCAGCAGAACATTGTGTCCTGCCACAAAGCAAAAACGGTTCAGGAATGGTTTGAGGAACACAACAACATTCAAGGTATTCACTTGGCCTCCAAATTTCCCAGATCTCAATCCAATCGGGCATTTGTGGACTGTGCTGGACAAAAGTCCGATCTCAACATACAGGACTTAAAGGATCTACTGCTAACATCTTGGTGCCAGATACCACAGCATACCTTCAGAGGTCTAGTGGAGTCCATGCCTTGATGGGTCAGGGCTGTTTTGGCAGCAAAAGGTAGACCTACACAATATTAGTCAGGTGGTCCTAATGTTATGGCTGTGTATATCCATAACTGAATGCTTTCCCTGAAAGGATAAGCGTGCACCCTTATTATGTGTTAATGTGTATAACAGCAATGTTCTTTGGTTAAAATGTTAAAACTGATGCATATTTTACTTTTGTTTCCAGTCCTACATATACATGGTTTTGTTTATCATTTTATTTTAATGTTTATTCACATGTCTGCTGTTATATACAAGTTATTGCTTAAAAACAATAAAACAAAATGTTACATATATAAAAGACACTGTATCTTCAGTAGAATATATAAAAGATAAAGTGTATACTTCCTAAAAAAAGGAGAAAAAAACAAAAAAACTGAATACCACTTTTGTTGTAGCAAGGGTTTTTCTTTTCCGTGCTCAATATTAAAACTATAAGAATGACAATTTATATGACAGCGATCAGAACTTTCGATACAAAAGACACAAATTACAAATAGCCTGGAAGTAAACAAAAAATGACTTTTCTTCCTCAGAAGAATAGGAATCAGTATAAATCAGTGTAATATTGCACAAAAATGAATTTTCTAGAGACACTAAACAATAACACCTAAATATATCTGTACTGAAAATGCAACAAAACCTTAACAGTGCTGGAATGATGTCATAGTTTCCAAAACACGAATGGTTTGTAGTTTTTAAAAGTACAGTCCCCAATTAATTGCACTCTATCATATGTTAAAGATATATACTTTAATACACATTATTAAAAATAAATAAATAAAAAGTAGCTTCCTGCTTCCTGAAATCAATGGGATCGCTTTCCACGCATGCACACCCCCCATGACATGTTTAGAGCTGGTGCTGGACCAAACACATCTCCTGTGTGGGAAATGGCTAGGGGAAATGGGCACATGCATCTGGGGGGATCCTATACATTTGCAAGTGGGAACCACACTAAAATGTTAAGAGACGTGTCAGCTATCATACACATGTGACAGCTGGAGTGTCCCTTTAAGGGTAGGTAGAAATATTAATAAAAAACGCAATTTCTAGTTCCTAATCCCATGTATAGCTACAGTATATTACATACTTTTGTCTAATCATATGACCTCGGGAATACCCACCACAGGGCTAGAACATGTTTATTTAGTAGTTCTGAAAACCATTAAAGCAGTAACATTATTCTCCGAGAACCAGACATGTATCTACTCTGCAGACAAAACAACCAAATGCATTCAACATAGAGTTTTATACTCGAGTGCTTATCGAACGTATCACAAGTCCAGAATCAGCTTTCATTAGACAACAACCCACACATCGTGGTCATTATTGCCATCATGGTTTTCATAATCCTAAGAGAGGATTTTATTTTAAATATTTTTATTCCCACGCGCATTTTACATCTCTGGGAAATATTCAGAACAGGACTTTTACTGGTGAAACAAGAATATAACGGTCTTCTATATTTATCCACAAATTATTTCATGTGACAGATAAGATATTTATTGCTATAATATATATATATATATATATATATATAGAAACACACAAACACACACACATATAAATATACATAGAGTGTGTGTGTGTGTGTGTGTAACGAAGGTGACAAAGACCTCTATGGCAGGAGTAATCATTGGAGTTTCTGTTCTCCTATAAGTTTAATGGGTCCTCTAGAATCTGTAAGAATCGTCCTTCTGTAGATTGATTAGTTACATTAGCCAGGAAATTATTATTGCGGTTTACGTAGATTCTTAATTAGAAGACGGTCAGCTCACAGCACACTTCTGCTTTCCTGTTATAAGCCACTATCAGGAACTCGAGTTGCTAAACAAGTTCTAAATTCGGATTGTAACGATTCTGTATTTGTCACAGATTCCAGAGTGATTAACAATGCGGTTACACGTAGTAACTGTGCATTTAAATACATGCAGGGAACATATTTGGAAAGTACCCCTAGTGCTTACAGGGCTTATGAAATTAAAAAGAAATCTATTGAAAATCTAGAGCTGTTTTACATTATTGCAGCCTTTTTAAAGCCAAAGACTTCATTGCCGCTGCTCATCCACATCCGTGGATTTCGAATTTTTCCACTGAATGGGCAATCATGACAGAGGAGGAGTGTATTATAATATTATATATATAACAGAACAAAAAAATGGACTAGGCTATAATATGTAGTGTATATATTCTTTAAAGCGACAGGCATAAAGGATGCTTTTGTGGGAATAATATATTTGATACGCTGTTTTGGTGAGCACATGGTGACCGACGCATCATTATATATATATTTTTTTTTATTTTATTTTTTTTTACAAACTTTTAGACCTTAGCATTGTACTGCTACAGAAACTGTTTGGAACGCCGGCATTTGTCCAAACTAAGCTATTTGGGGGCCTGGAAACTCATTTTTCAAAAAGTAAACCATCAGGCGTTCAGGAAAAGCTGCTTGAAGGAAGCAAAGAGCAAAACAAACACTGGGGAGCAAAATACTGGGGAACTACAAGGAAATTCCCCTCATTCTTGCTTCCACTCCGCATGTTCCTTCACAACAGGTTCTGCTGCTTGAAGCTCCCAATCACAGGCACAAAGCGTATGACCTGATGTTACTTTCCGCGCATGCGTGTGAAGGGTCCTTTCTAAACTCCCTGGAACATTTAAGTGAGCCAGCGCTCCTTCCGAGCGAGAAGACATGAATCTCTCGCGGGCCAACTAGCTAGTGGGAAAATGTCAAATGCAAAGAGGGGTACTGATGAACCCCTCTATCCATTCACACGAAATAAAAATAAGAATAACTTTGTACTGAGGTGTACCTTGAATCTGTAGACTTCTAATGAACAATAACAGTCTGATGTTTTACACATATGGAATAACTTCGCTATAGTTGAGGTTAGGAAAAAGTGGAGAGTAAGTGGAGTCATTTACCATCTGCCTACTAATTTTTCTTTGCTTACAATGAAGTATATGAAGAATTTGGATCTTTTAGTGATGATCTTAATATAAATCCTTCATTGGAAGCTAAGAATAAAAAGGACAAAAAAAATAATCATGCAAACTATATTTTAATCGGTGGTCGATTTCGTTTGATGGTATTTCATACTAATCATCTCGTACGGGAGACATGAATGGATCTGATGAGGGTTGTGGTCTACATAAGATGGGGGTTTCACTCCTTGCCAAAAACCTCATCTATTCTTTTCAATCTATCCTTTGATTAAACTTCTAAAATATTTGAAAATGATAGCCCAGCATCTTTTTTTTGTGGAAACACTTTGCGGGACACTTTTTTGTTTCATTAACGCAAATTAAAATAAGTTACGATGCAATATGCTAACAAAACAGTATTATGCTGACGCAACCGTCTCTACTTATTGTATACTTTATAATTAACATTACTTTTTCATTTAGAATTCCTTTCCTTAGATCTAAATGAATGTCGAGTATCATCGGAATGGATTACAGTAAGAGATTTCCTATTATTATGTACAAATTTAAAAACAGAGTTAATGCATTTAAACCCGTTCCAGAACAGGCACATTTTCCTGACCAACGCTAACAATGGGAACTTGGAAACAGGCCGGTAATAGCGGCTGAATAGAGAGATGATCACAAAAAGAACCTTCGTGAACACAGCTATGATTCCTCTTTTGACAAACGGAAGGGAATTGCAACAGGATTTCAGACCGCATGCGAATAAACAAACTGTGCTGCTGGGTGACGGAGGGGAACTCAAGAGCTTGCAGGTTAACATCAAAACAAGCTATTTTTGAACCAGACACTAATAGGTGTTATTTACACTCAATAAAATGTTATGCTTTTTTCCATGCACACATACACACTTCCCCCCCCCCGTTATAGTGGATCTGTGACCCAAGCACTTTTAAAGGTTTCCAGCCAACATATGCACTTTAACGCATATAACTGTGTGGCCCCTTTAAATTTCACAGAACCCCCCCTGACTCCAGCCAGCTCCAGGGGTGACTCAGGTGAGTCACCAGAAGCAGAAGTCCACTCTGGGCAGGGCCTTCAACCCCATCACAGGCACCAAGAGCCCTTGTTACACGTCTGTCAGCTTATATTTTCATGTGGTCCTCCTTGCAGATGCAGAAGGGAATTCTGCAGAACCCCCCCCCGAAACCTTTCGCTATTTACCCCGACCATCAGCTCCTTGGCTTGCAGCTCATTGCTTGGCCAAACATATCTCCTGCTGCTTGTGCGCCCATGGTATATTCACTGCCAACCAGCTCCAGTACTATCTCGGTGAAGGCTCCCCCAGGAGAGACCCCCAGCATGCATGCGCAGAAAGCACAATAATCAGGGCCGGAGGGTGAGTGGCTGCCACATTGGAGCTGCAGCTTCTCTTACAAGCAAGTACTTGCATTTTTATAGGTTTAATAAATGTTTATTACATAGACTGTAAGCTGACAAGCAGGGCCATCAGAAGCCCACAATTCTAGCCAGGAACCATAAGGAACATAGTGTGAGATCGCGAGCTCATTGATGGCGTACCATTGCGGATTTATTAACTACCCCGTATCTGTGGAACATCTTAACGCTTAATAATAACACTGTACATCAACATGCATTCTTTGGTAGTAAAGCTGCATGGAGTGCCGAGCCCCCCTTTGGACATGTAAGTTCTTAAGTGTTTTGTGATTAAACCTGAGAAATTGGTAATTCCTATTTACTCCCCATGCTAATTAACGTTACGTCTAAGTATACTAGGACTTTTATTATAGATGGGCGGATCGCTGTACGTTGTACGTTTACAATATAACAAAGAGATCATTATTTTTACATATTTAATAAATGTATCATACTGTAGCTGTAAATATACCCCCTCTGGAAGAATGCGCTGATTTGATACCGATTTACAAAGAGGGCAGTTTAACGCGCTGGAAAATAATTTAAACTGAGGAGGAATAAAAGAGGTAGCTCGGTAAGATCATACAATTAAGAAATTGTATCCCCAAACCCCTTATACAAGTCGCTTCCTGCTGTAAAAGTCCCCCCCCCCAGTATAGTGTCAGTGAACAGAGTGAAATGTCAGGGAGAGAGCCAAGGGTTTAAGGAGGAGGAGGAGGGCGAGTTGAATGTGCATCTGGAGGACGAGGGCCTTCCTGTGCTGTGGGAACAGGCGTGTCTTCAAAGCCATTCCAATGGGATGAGCCACACAAGCCACACACAAAGCCAAGAGACGCCGCTCCAGGCTGCGAAGAGGAGGATCCGCAAGATAACCCATCGCCTGCAGCGCTGAATACACAAGAAGCACCGTCACCAACCCAACATAGCTGTACTACCACACATTGCACCATGATGGCCAATAAACCTCACGTGCATTATATATATAATATATATATAGTATATATATATATACACATACATACACACACACACACAGTATATTACGGGAATATGTAACATTTTAACCCTTCCCGGAAACATTGATGGCCATAACTCTCAATGCTCAAAAGCAGCTGGAGCCATTGTTTAGGAAAAAGGGTTCGTAAAATTTGGCAATGGGATATATTCTGCCATATTTATCTAGAAAGTGTTTTACCAGGAAGGTATACCCCAACTATGTCTTGGGGTATAATTCTATATGTTAGGTTACTTACAATGGCCAATTCTCTCAGCACACGCAAATAATCATATTCATCGACCCCCTCTGCATCAGTTTCGTACAGGCGAATTCTTAAGACATGGAAAACAATTTATACCGTATGTGATGCAGACCATACAATTACTACATACTCGGCACTACGCCAACTCCGAAAAGTGCAGGGCAGCACAGGGGGGCAAGCCGCCACGAGCCGGACAGGGGGGGCAAGACGCCACGAGCCGGACCGGGGGGGGAAAGACGCCACAACGAGGGCTCCATTACCCTGCGGATCACCGTGATTTACAGTATGATCAGGATATGGCCCTGCATGTAGAGTCCAGCCTCCACCTTGTTAGAAAGGTCAGGTGTAATGCAAGCGAGTTTTATTTTACTGAAATGGTGGATAAGTGGAACAGCTTCCCAGCAGAAGTGGTAGAGGCAAATACAGTAAGGGAATTTAAACATGCGTGGGATAGATATTCGGCTCCAGAATCTATCAAGGACCGATTAAGGTCTTACATCAGGAAATGTGCGCAGATTAGATGGGCCGAATGGCTCTCATCTCCCATTATCCACTGAATAAGCTGCAGGATGCTCTAGATGAGCCACAAAGACACCTCCAACCTCCACTTGCCAGGTCTGTTGCACAAGATGTTCTGAAGGAGCTGCAGACCAGTCCTCCCAAACCCCCTTTCATCACAGTCTGCATGATTTAATCTTTAATGGCTACTTTGCTTGTTTCTACAAAGTGTTGAATGTTTTGTGTTAGTTGTGAATGACGACGAGACGTCTGGACTCCGCACACACGATGTGACACAGAGGGGCCTGACACAAAGACACACAATGTGGGTAACACTCCGACTTCCTGCACTCACCCACTCCGTATTTCTCCTCTTTCTTGGTTGGCACCCAGCGAGTCATCTTTCCACCCCCCACCAACCCAACACCGGGTTACAGCCACTTCCACATCGCCATAAGGGGTCACCCGGATAAAGTCCAATAAAAGGAGGAGGAGAAGAAGCTCCTGCGGATTAAAATGAAACTTTCAGAGTCGGGAGAACGGGTCGCCCTGCCCGGCTGGCGTGTCAGGGATTTCCTGGAGCAAACTCCTCCCTCCTATTGGGGATGAGGCGGAAGAATACAGAACAAAAAAAAAAAAATGAAAAGAAAGCAAAAAAAAAAAAGGTGTGGGTTAAAAAAAAAATTCCGTCTGGATGCCTTCCGCTCTCAGGCCGCCCATTTAATATCTGCCATTGTAAGAGATGGATGAGGGGATGGGGGCATAGTAATGGGGGGAAGTAGAGAGGGGGGGAAAAAAAGTTTGTTAGTATCACGTGACGGGGCGTCCCTGCGTTGGGAATGGGAGCTCGGGTTCTTCACTGGAGGGTAGGGAGGCGGCGTGGAACGTCTGATACAATGTTCCGTATATCAGTTACATTAAATACAGACATGCTAAAAGTATACACAGTATCGCTTTCCTTCATGTATCGTTTATATGTATTTCTGTATATATATATATATATGTGTGTTATATATATATATATATATATATATATATATTAGGGGATTAGAATTTGAGGGATATAGGCCTGTGTGCTATGCATGCGTGTTGGGACCAAGCCTTTGTATCTGTGTACAGTACATGTCTGCTTTCTAAGTGTCTTAAAGAACAGATTTTTCCATGAGATGTTACAGTATGCTTCATGAAATATAGATTTGTGTATTTAAACTTATATATTAAGGACAGGCAGGAGCGGGCTCGCCAGGGAGGCGGGAGAGTCAAAAATTCACCAAACAGGGTCCATAGCACAGCGGGGTCACCTAACGCAGTGTTATGTGACCTTGCTGTAAAAGTACAGCCGCTCATGTACCACGTGAGCAGCTATGATGGTGATAGACTTGGCTATTTTAGTGTGAGAGTGTGAGTGTGTGTGCTAGTGTGTATGTGAGTTACAGGAGGTGACTGGCTGTACTTGCCACCTGGGCCAGAAAGTGCCAACCCTTCCCTGAAGACAGGGCTCCCACCCTGTCACTGCCCATCTTATCCAGATTTTCCCCAAGGCAATCTACTTTAAAGAAGTTCAGCCTTGCTTTATGACAAGTCTCTACCTTGAAGATAATGCATCGGTGTGTGATGGAGGGATGCGGCGGGAGTAAATGTGTGAGAGTCTGGGGGCCCCAGCAAAGCCTGGGCCCATACAGCTGTACCTCCTTAATGGTAGATATATAGGCATAAATTATGGTGATCGGGTAAGTAATGGCTAGTACATGCTACCCAACACCGAGCCCCCTTTCTGTTCATCTGTCAACCAAAAATACAGTCCCGAAGCTTAGACTGACAGCATCCTAGGCATGATTGACAGGTTTAATCATTAGAATTTCAGCAAAATATACTATGCCCCATACTGCATATAGAAATAAAATCAGCTCTGTTAGCTGAAAGTAAGAACCACTTGTTATGCAATACAGTCTGTAGCTGGGTATTCCATCTGACATCCGAAATACAATCACTTTTACATCTAAATATAGCATTCGAAATATCATTGCCTGCATTGCTTTACCAGAAATAATTCTTTAATCGCAAAATGTTCCCACATTCATATATTTTAGGGCATGCTTTATGGTCATGTGACACAAAAATGGGCACCATTCCCCCATAGAAACTAGAAAGGTATTTGTGTTTTATGTAGCTAAAATAAGAAGGAAGAATAAAAGATCTGTTCATGTGTATTTAATTAAAAGGATGACTTCTGTAGAATCTCTCCATATGCATTTGCCCCCTACCCACCCTCCATTAAGTGCATGTATTTTACTCACCTTTAGTCAGCTCCAATCTTGGCTCGTGGAGCGTGGTGGGCAGGGGTCTGCTCAGACCTAAGTGTGCCTGTGAGGAAAGTGCTGCCATTGATTTCAGTGGATCACTTCCTTGACATTGATTGACTGTTTCCATCAATTAAATGACTTGTTAAACATTTTATTACAGCAGCTAATTTGGCTTTTCCACCCAAAATGCTTTGCAATATTGTTGGTTTTGCGCATATTTGTGGTTTTTTTTATTATTGGGAGCTGATTATGTTTTTCACTGGAAATGCTGGGTCCCTGAAAATGTAGTGTTATAGTGGGGGAGGTTAAGGCCTGGACTGGCCATCTGCCAAACAAATAGGCACATCCCGAACTGTGCCTATTCATGAGGTTGTACTACGGTAACCACATTTCCTAACTTTTGCCATTCACAGACTTATTTTTAAAAGTGTATTGCCAAAGATGGTGGGTACAGCATGACTCCTACTATACAGGGGTGCAGCATGACTCCTCTCGTTATATAGGGATCCAGACATAGTGGTGCAGCATAACTCCCATCTACCATCATCATTTTCATTTGCTGCTTTTTTTCATTTTTGTTGCTTTTTCATTCTCACCCACACACTCTCTTACACTCACTTTTACTCATGCTCTTTCACATTCTAACTTTCTCACACTCCCATTCACTCTCAAGCTCACCTCTCGCACACCCTCACTCTCTCAATGTCTCCTTACCTCTCTTCCATTCTCTCATTTCCCGCAGTTCAGCTTACATCTCTTGCCTCTTTTTTCTTCTTCTGCTTCTCCCCAGTATCAGCTTCCAGAGCGCTTCTTCATAAGGGCAAAACCTTCGTGCACCACAGCCTCACCCCGAAGAAAGAAGAAGAGGCAAGAGAAGAAGCATACAAAGGAGACATGGAAGCAGTTGGGAGAGAAGGTAAGGAAACTCATTCAGGGATATTTCTTGTCCTGGAATTAGGGTGCCTTAAAATGTGGGACCGTGATGGGTTATCTGGGACACATGGTCACCCTAGGTTGTGCATATATATATATACTAAATTGTGCAAGTAAGGAATTCAATGTACATTTCCACAAGCATGAACAGCTGCCATTATGCATGTGTCGGTGTAGTTTTTACTAAGCTGCTTGATCTGTTCACTGATCCATGCTTTTAACCTGCAGATTTCTGAAAGGTAAAGAGTGTCAGCATATACTGGATACATCCTCTAGATTGTAAACTCCCAGGAGGTGGGGAGTGTGGTTCCACTGTACCCTTACATTGACATTTTGGAGCACTAGCACTCAATTTTCACATGACAACAACATGAGCCCTAGATCTTGGGCTTCAGAAAATAAAACGAAAAACAAGGCCTTGGTACTTGGTTTTCTTTGGTGCTAAAACCAGTAACAAAAGAACTTAAAGATTACCCTATTGGCCATTTAGCTTATCAGGTGTTTCTCCCACTCACACGTAGTACACTTGATTTTTGCCGTTTTGGGCCCCGAGCTAATACCTGGGGAACGTGAGTGACCTTGCATCTTCTGCCAAGTATATAATATGCACTTGGCAGTTTGACCAGGTGTGTGGCCTTGTTCGCTTATGTCAACAGATGGACAGGACAGGACATGCATAAACATTGCCATTTCTTTTGTACATAATTGTATTGTATGTGTTGCTAGTAACAGTTCTAGGATGGAACCTAATTGAGAGTAAATTATGAAGCTTCAGAAAAAGTATCAACATTTAAAAATACTCAATCTGCCTCCTCTACAAGACTCGGAACTCCTCTACGAATGTTTTTACTTCTGCTTCTGACATGTAAACAAATATATAACCTAATGATATGTTTGTACCTTGTGGAGAGGAAATAAATCAAAATTCTGTTCCTATGAAAAAGTAGAACATGGTATAAGCGTTACTGAGTTTACATTTTAAACAAAGACGTTTTGCACGTTTTTCAGCCTTTGTTTATCGACATTAACAGCTCAGTTGATAAAAAACAGTGAGACCATTGTATTCATTTATATTTGGGTGCAGAACGAGTGGCTTTGTGGAGCTTTGTTGACGTGATCGGAGGGCTTTCCTAAACTTCTCTTTTGCAATATCCCTACTAGGTAAAATATGAAGCATATATCTGAGCAAAGTAGGGCAAGGACATTATTAATTTCGGGTCTCTGTTCTACCCAATATATCTACTAAAACTGTGCAATGCAAAGTATTCCTCATTGGAAGTAATACAATCGGTGTTTGTGGCAATAATGAGTTCCTATAGAACATTATTTCATGAAAGTTAACCCTGTGAGTAGCAGTTCTCAGGGCACACTTCCCCCCATTGTTGACCAGACCAGTTGCATTTTTGCTCTAGTTATATTTAGGTTAAAGCTTTATAAGCATCGTAAACATTGGCCAATTCATATAACCAAAACCTCTCATTTATATTATGTTTATATATTTGTTGCCAACTTTATTAGGGTGAGAAGCGCAGACAGTATTTTGTTTTTTTGTATGCATCGTAAACTTTACCTAAGGAAATGTATGTGTCAAATCAAGCAATATAGATAAAGAACACAAAATATTTTTTTAAAGCCCCAATTCCCTTAGCAAATGTGTACAGTATATGTGGTTCTGTTTTATATATACTAAATTATACTAGTAAGGAATAAAATATACATTTCCATACAAGTGTGATCAGCTGCCAGCTTGCGTGTGTTGGTGGTGTGGGATTGTGTTGGTTTTAGTATGGTGATACTTATATATCTGTCCTTTTTTGTAACACA
>VKOC01048130.1:0-15184 GCA_009364415.1 Spea multiplicata | reverse complement strand
AAACGAACCGGAACGAACAGCTTGCCCGTAGGTAGGGATCCCGGAGCTTGTGACTGCAATCTGGCAATATGATCCACGAGAGGAGTAAGACAGGTAAGGTGGGTGGCAGCTAAGACCTTAGTTGCTGGTACTATATTCTCGGGTTCGTGATTCTCCTCCTCAGGACAGGTGTGCATCCGCGAGAGAGCGTCGGCCTTGGCATTCTTGGACCCCGGACGGTAGGTCAAAACGAAGGGAAACCGGGACAGGAACAGAGACCACCTGGCTTGTCGAGGATTCAGACATTTCGCGGACTCTATATATTGTAAGTTCTTATGGTCCGTCAGGATCAAGGTTGGAACCTGTACACCCTCCAGAAGATGTCGCCATTCCTCTAAGGCCAAAATGACAGCCAAAAGTTCTTTGTTGCCGATATCATAGTTTCTCTCCGCAGGAGAAAATCTTCTAGAAAAGTAACCACACGGGTGTAGTGGCCCACTGTAAGAGGCTCGTTGAGAGAGAATAGCCCCTACCCCAGTCTCGGATGCATCTACCTCCAGGACAAAAGGTAGTCGGGGATCCGGATGTCGGAGCACCGGAGCTGTGGTAAACCTCTCCCTCAACTGACTGAAAGCGGAAACAGCAGCCAGCGGCCATACCCTCGTGTCGGCCCCCTTCTTCGTGAGAGCCGTTAGGGGCGACGCGATCTTAGAATAGTCTCTGATAAAACGTCTGTAGTAGTTAGCAAACCCCAAAAAACGTTGTAGTGGTTTCAGACCCACAGGTTGCGGCCAGTCTTTGATAGCACGTACTTTAGCAGGGTCCATCTCAAACCCCTCCGGGGTAATGACGTATCCTAGGAATAGCACCTTGCAAACCTCGAACTCGCACTTCTCCAGCTTGGCGTAGAGCCCGTGTTGTCGTAAACGGTCTAATACTTGAGCCACTTGTGTGCGATGGGTGGAAAGGTCTGAGGAGTAGATCAAGATATCGTCTAAGTATACTACGACAAACTGTTGCAGAAAATCCCTGAGGCAATCGTTAATGAACTCCTGGAAGACAGCTGGGGCATTGCATAGCCCGAACGGCATAACCGTATACTCATAATGTCCTGATCGTGTGTTAAATGCCGTCTTCCATTCATCGTCCTCGCGAATTCGAACAAGGTTGTAGGCTCCCCGCAGATCCAGCTTGGTGTAGATTGTCGCTCCGCGCAGTCTGTCAAAGAGCTCGGAGATTAATGGAATGGGGTACGTGTTGCGTCTGGTGATTCTGTTCAACCCTCTGTAATCGATGCAGGGGCGAAGCTCCCCATTCTTCTTTTTCACAAAGAAAAACCCCGCTCCAGCGGGTGACATGGAGCGGCGAATAAATCCCCGACGAAGATTCTCCTCAATATATTCCTCCATGGCTTTAGTCTCTGGAACCGAAAGCGGATAGGTCCGACCCCTGGGTGGCATGGTACCAGGGAGTAGGTCGATGGGACAGTCATACGGACGATGTGGAGGTAGTTTCTCCGCCTCCTTCTTGTTGAACACGTCCGCGAAACAACGATACTGATCTGGCAGCAAAGAAGTTCCAATGGAGCTTAGTGTTACAGGGACAGTCTTTACGGGTGAGAGGCAGTGATCCATACAAGCGCTGCTCCAGGCCGTAATCTGGTTTGTAAACCAATCAATTGTAGGGTTGTGATTGCGCAGCCATGGAAACCCCAGGATGATCGGAACAGACGGAGAGTTGATGACCAATAACTGGACTGACTCGCTGTGAACCACTCCCACCAAGAGGGTAAGAGGTGATGTGTGAAGAGTGATGTGCTCCTGAAGGAGCGGTCTCCCGTCGATAGCCTCCACAGATAACGGATTGGGTAAGGGAAGGGTGGGAACCAGGAACCGGTTACAGAATTTAGAGTCAATAAAGTTCCCGGCAGCCCCGGAATCCAGGAAGGCCACGGTATCCACAGAGCCCTTAGCCCAGGTTATTCGAACCGGAACCGTCATACGGGTGACTTTGGTTTCAGGGGATGGTCGGATCACACCTATAGTAGGTCCCCTCAGCCTACCTAGGTGCGAGCGTTTCCCGGCCTCTTTGAACAGCTCCTCAGGAAATGCCCCGAAAGGCCACAATACAGGCATAACCCCTCCCTTCTTCTCCTGCTCTTCTCCTGTTCAGTGAGTCTAGCGGCCCCCAGCTGCATGGGTTCCTCCGCGGAGTCAGGCAGAGTGGCTGGGGACGGAACTTGAGAAAACTGGCGCATGGTGTCCCTCACTCCTCTCTCCTGTAGCCTCAGTCTCTCTCGTTGAACTTGTCTCTCACGAAGACGCAAATCCACCTGGGAGACGTACTGAATCACCGCATCCAAATCCGTAGGAAGATCCCTAGCCGCGATCTCATCCTTGAGGGATTCGGATAGTCCATTAAGGAATGCGGCGACTAGTGCCTCGTTAGTCCAGTTGACCTCAGCCATCAGGGTACGGCATTCAATGGAATAGTCCTGGAGAGAACGAGAACCCTGGCGGATGGAGAACAGTGATGCGGATGCCGTACTCCTCCTTCCAGGAACGTCAAACACCGCGCGCAGGGTCGAGACAAACTCAGAGTAGGACCGAACCGGAGGAGCATTCCTTTCCCAAAGTGGAGAGGCCCACGCCAGTGCCTTGTCAGTGAGCAGAGAGATTACGTAGCCCACCTTAGCCCGTTCAGTAGGGAAGGCGTAAGGTGAAAGTTCAAAATGAATCTCACATTGATTCAAGAACCCTCTGCATGCTGCGGGCTCGCCACCATATCGTTGAGGAGGAGGTAGATGAGCAGGTACAGGGTGAACAGGTGCAGGCAGGGGTGGATGGACCGCAATTGCCGGAGGACCTTGTAACGCTGGGTCGGTGCGTTGCAATAATGTCTGGAGAGCTTGGGCGAACTGATCCAGACGGTGATCCATTCCATCCAAACGATCCTCCGTGGAGCTCTGCTGTCCTACCGATGCAGGTCTCATGTTGGCCTTCTGATTCTGTCACGCACAGCGTAAGGTAGAACCTGTAATCAGGTAGAGCAGCGTGTGCAAGTCCAATAGACAGGAAACCAGAGTCCAGTACAGAATCGCCAATGAGCAAGCCGAGGTCAGGAAGCCAGAAGTCAGGATCGTAGCAGGGTAAGCCGAGGTCAGGAAGCCAGAAGTCAGGATAAACGTGAGGAAAGCCAGAGTCAAACGCCAGGAATCAGTATCAGGAACAAGCCGAGTCGGTAACGGGAAAACAACAGGAACGCGTACTGAGATGACACTATGCAAGATAGGTACAACCATCAGAAGGCAAGGCTGGGAGGTTTCTGAGGCTCTTAAATAGGAAGAGGAAGTGCAGTCATCAATTAGCATTCTCCCGCCCCAAATTCAAAATGCCGTTACGTCACTTCCGGTCCGCGGCCATCTTGGGATTGGCGAGATCTCAAGTTTCTAAAAGGACCGGTAGTACCGGCTGGCGCCACTAGGTGGCGTGCGGAGGAGCGAGTACACGCGGCAGGTCCGGACCAGGTTCCAGTAGGCAGCGGTGGCTGCCGTGTCGAGTTGCGGGGCCTTCCCCGTCCTCGCGGCGGCAGAAGCTGTCTTGCGGAGGAGGGAGGTCTCCCTCTCCTCCGCGGCGGTTGAAGCTGCTGTGGTAGGGCGGGGGGTCTCCCCCTTCTCCGCGGCGGCTGCGGCTGTCGTGGTAAGGTCGGGGGTCTCCCCCTTCTCCGCGGCGGTGGCGGCTGCGGCAAGGTGGGGGGTCTTCCCCCTCTTCCGTGGCGTGCTGATGCTTGCCTGGCGGTGAAGCCGGCGGCCTCCCTCTCTCCGCGGAAGATCCGTGGACGCCGGAAGGAACCGCAGCCATACGTTAGCAATAGGTAGCTCTAAGTGATCGATTGTTTATCTACCTATATTGACATAAAACGTGTCTATTAATTTCTTCTTTAATTTCCCTTCTCTGTAAAAAAGTGAATTATTATGGTAAGTGACAAATATCCTCTTAATTAACTAAATGTGTTTACATAGTAGGGTGTCTTAATTTTCTTCTTTCATTTTTCCTTCACCATATGGTAATGAGTGATTTTAATTAAAAAAAAGGAAAAAGAATATTACCATTTTTAAATATAATATAAATTATGACAAGTTCATATAACAATCAAGGACATTTTTATATTCTATTCATTATAGATCTTCTTTTGTTTTAGCCAATTTTCAACCATTTCTGGAGAGTCAAAAATAAATGGAGAGTCTTTCCATATAATCTTCAGGTTCGATGGGAAGCCCCAAGTGTGTCTAATTTGCTTAAGTCTCAAAATTCCCAAAACAGACGCAAATCCTCTTCGCCATTTCCTACTTTGATACGATAAATCTTGTAGCATCTGGATATCTTTATATTTTTCATTTACTCCTTTCTTTTCTCGAATCGCCCTCACAAGGTTATCCTTTATCTGAATCGAGTGGAACCTTACAATTACAAAACTGGAAGAGGCAGGTCCAGGCGACCGCCGTGAGGAGATGCCTGCACTGGGGAGATATTAGTGACTGAGACTCCCGCCGAGACTCTCGCTGAGCCGCTCAATCGATAAGTCGCCAAAGCCGCCAGCCGTCGGCCGCCAGGCCGCCAAGCCGCCAAGGAAAAGAAGAAAAAAAAAAGGAAAGAAAGGGGAAGGAGAAGGGAAGGGGGAAAAAAAGAAGAAAAAAGCGAACAAAAAGAAGAAAGATCGCCGAACCGCCGAGTTGCTCAATCGATAAGCCGCCAAGCCGCCAAAGCCGCCAAGCCGCTAAAGCAGCCAAGCTGCCAAAGCCGCCAAGCCGTCAAGGAAGGGAAGAGAAAAGGGAAAAAAAAAAAACGTTAGCTTGGGGGCTATCCTATTTACTACCTCGTTACTATTTCGCCTACTTTGCCTTTGTTCCTGCTTAGTGCCTGCACCATATCCACGTGGCTCGCGTTGCTGCTGTTCCACACGACACGAGGAGCCGTTATATTGAACGGCCTTTGACCGCAAGCCGAAGTTACCTTCCCTCCTTACCTGCATTTTTCGACAATTCACAATTGAAGTGGCGACCTACAGCTCGCAGCTCGAGTCCTTTTTACCTTTTTTTTGTTTTCTTTTTTTTTTGTTTTGCCTCTAAAAGATTGTGCTGTGATGTGCTGGGTTGGGCCTGCGACTGCTTGACCAACAAATGAGCAAATCTTAGCTGGGAAGAATTGAACTCAATTTATCTATCTCCCAAGAAGATTTATTATCTGATATCTTTTCAACACTTACTAGGAATACTTGGATTTTACATACTAAATGTGCTAAATGTTGGCAATAATATATATGTTATACCAAGTAAGATATAATTAGTTTGTTGAGAACACAGGTTGTATCTTTTGTACATTTAAGACCAATCCTTACCAAACTTCTACGATCTGTATCCAACACTGATGACCTAAACGTCTAAACGGTTGTTTAAAAAGTTATCAAGAAAATGAGGAATAGCAGACTTAAGAGAGTTGATTAATAAGATAGAATTTTGATAAAAATTTCATGTATATATAAATGTATACTTGAGATACTGCATCTGAAATTTATACGGCTCTTTGATCAACGAATATCTTAGTCTTGGCCATATAGCTAATATTTATGATTTTTGATTCAAAATACAAATATTAAGGTGTAAGGGGAAAGGAAGGAAGGAATTAAAAGAAATAACCAAAGATATAAACGGCGAAGAACCATATTTAGACAACTATAAGCCCTAAAACAGGTGGACTTTGGCTACGGCGAAATAAATGGACAATTAGACGGGGGGATTTTATTTTATTTTTTATTTTATTTTTTTTTTCTCTGGTAATGGCAAGCAGAAGGGATCAAGCAAGAGAACAAACCAGGAGAGACAAAAAAGATGAAAAAAAGGAGACAAACATCCTAAGAGAGTCTCTGGCTTCTTCTCACCAATTTCAAATAAGGAACCTAGAGATAAAACAATGACTGACTGTAGTAGTCCTACTCAACAAGAACTACATTTATCCCAAGATGCCTCTGAAGATTTAAGTCTCAATAGAGAGTTAATTACACAAGATTTTCTAACCAACAAATTAGACTCCCTCTTAAAAACTAGCAAAGATGAAATAAATAATAGCTCCGTGATAATCAGTGGAGAGATTAAAAAGATCTCTACCAAAATTATAATTATAGAAAAGAAAGTGGCAGAAATAGACACGTATTGCCCCAGTCTTGAAGAAAAACAGAATTTAACCTTGAATAGAATTGCTCAATTGGAACTAAAATTGGAGGAACGGGAAGATACGAGATTTAGAAATATACCAGATGATATATCTCAAGAAACACTCGGTGATTATTTATTAGAATACTTTATGGACTTTGGAATAAATACAAAAACTCAAGAGAACATAATCTATTATTATGATCTCTATAATATAATCTATTATTATGTTTTAACTGATCTAATTAAAATTTGAAATTTTAAACTTCTATTTTTTGTGGAGCGGGATTCCTACTTGCATCGCTATTTGGATTAACCAGGAATATGGCTCGGCTTTTTATCCCATGCTCCCTGCAATTTGAAGCGCCTCTATAAATCATCTGAATGGTGAGCTGAAGTTATTTTTGTTTCGTGTTACATGTTACCCTAATATTATGTTATACCTGCTCAGAAGTAAATGTGTTTCACATAAATATTTCAGTTTGTTTTGCAATTGCATTGTTCATGTTATAGGTCACATTCTTTAACATCACAAGAACCTGACATTTTAACAGGGGTGTGTAGACTTTTTATATCCACTGTACATGTACACTGCCCTTACACACAACTTACATCATTTAACGACGCATAGTGATTAGGAAACATGGAAGCTGAGGTCTGAAGTGACTGGTAAGGGGGCTTTGTGATCTCTCCAACCAGTCCTGAAGGCTGCAGCTGCTGATTGGGCGATTGTGCCCCTTCTTTCAGCTGCACACAAAGTGAGTGCCTCTCTTAATAACAGGAATGATCCTACTGCCATTTTTGCTTTGAGTAAATGTTTGTATTTATTCTGCAGATGTGTTATTTAACGTAAAATTACAGAGAAAGTAAGTAAATTTGCCTATAGATGTTTTCTTAGATTATTATTTGAAAACCTGTACAATGTAGAGGGAAAAGTATAATTTTCTATTTACTTTTTTGCTTGTTTCTCCAAACTCTTTTCAACACATTGAAAAAATAGTTTATTGGCAATTTTGCTTTTTAATACACATAACTGAGTTCATGAACGTTGCATCTACCAAATTAACCAAAATTGTCATACTTATACATTTTAATTAGACAAGCCTAAGTTATGTGAATAAACACACTCACTGTGTTAAAATACTTACTTGGAGATTATACAGGCTAAACCAGCAGCGTCCAACATGTGGCCGCGGGCCACGGACCGCACCTCAAGCCCTGCTACTTACCTGTGGGAGGGTCTTCTGTACTGCATAGGGGAACCTAGCAGAGGTCACTTGACATCACATGACTTTGCTCCAGTCCTGCTTCTTCTGTGCTTTACCAGAGAACGCAGAGGGAGGCCGCCCCCTGCTGAAGTCTGAGCGGCATCGAGGAGCTGCAGTGCAGGTAAGGGGGTGGGGAGGTTGTTTGAATGAGTATGCGTGATTGAGGGAATGAATCTGTGAATGAATGAGTATATGAATGAATGAGTGTGTGTGTGATAGCATCGATGTGTAAGTGCTGGAACCTAGGCATGATTGGACTGTGATTGCTGTTAGCAATCACACTCCTATCATACCAAGTCAGCCAGTACATGCTGAAACCTAGCTAGCTGCCCCCTTATGTATTGATGCTGCTAGCAGTATGTGGTCTGCACATCACTTATAGCCACCCTGTACCAGCATGTACTGGCGGACTTGGCATGATAGGAGTGTGATTGCTAACAGCAATCACAGCAAGCACAGTCCCATCATGCCTAGGTACCAGAATTTACTGGTTGCCTGGGTATGATAGGAGTGTAATATCATGCCAAGTCATATTGCTAATTTTTTTTGTCCAATTGTGTGTTACCTACTTTTATTAAAAATGTGAGTTTTTATTATTAATTTTGGTCATTTTCGGTTTTGGCTAAGTGAACCGTGAATGTTTTGGTCCAGAATTTTCATTTTCGTGCATCCCTAGAATAAATAGAACTATTTCATTTTTAATTATCCTGAATTTGTAGTCACAAAACTTTCTAGGCCATATTTTATTAAAGGCCATATTTTCTCTCAGTGAAAAATGAGTGCGGCCCGCGCACGTATACAATTCTGATGAAGTGGCCCACTGCAGAAAAAACTTGGACACCCCTGGGCTGAAATCTATTCACTGGAACAGAGATCTGTTCCAGTAAATGACTGCTAATCTCCTACATTATCACTGAGTTCAACCCAAGGTAAACATACCTACACGGACTTCTATTTAAATAGAATGTAATAAGTAGGATTTAGTGTAGCTCAGATTGATCTCTGTCCTGCACAATAGTTTTTATTGACATTGTACAGGCTTTAAAAGCAATCCTTTTCTAATGAAGAGTGACAAGGAAGATCCTTAAACAGAAAATAATGGCATGGTCAGAACTTTAATTGACAAACCTGTTATATAACATTTACAGTAATAATAATATATATATATATATATATATATATATATATATTAATGCTGACATAAACCCAGCCTGCTGTAACTCTACAGTAGCAGGCGGATCGCCCTTGATAACTAAGTTTCCCAAGGGACCCTGGCCTTTGGCAACATTATCACATATGATACACATGGCAAAACGCTGCCTCTTATCCATCCATCCATGACCTGTCCACAAAATTCTCTTATGAACAAAGGACCAACTGTCCAGACATGTAGAGACCTCCACATGCTCCAGCTCCTCCACAACTCCACTGCCTTTTCAGAAAACGTATAGAGTCTTATGCAGTGTTGTATTTTGTTTGTATTTTTTCTCATTCATTTTTTTATTAACTAACATAACAACCTGAATCAGGTCAGAACAAAAATGTACGTCAGAAAACAAAACATATGACCAAGCAAACCAACACAGGAAGCAAGGCCCCAGAGGTACCAAATGAGGTACGACCGGTACTGGGCCGGCTTCCAACACAGCTTGATCACAGAACCCTCAAGGCCCCACCTCACTGCCTCTGTAGCTGCCACTATGTGAAAAGAATGCAAGGCAAAGTTATGTTGATTCTGACCCATGGCCCCCAACACCATTCAAAAAACCTTGGCAAATTGATACCTAAACAGGAAAGACCCATTTGCTTGCTTCTGATGTCTCCTGACAAGGAAGGGGGTCCAGAGGTTCATCCCTCTGTATATCAATAGCACTACCTTCTCAAAAAATGGTGGGCTGACATTCTCAGTGGGGCCTAGTCATGCCACCCCTCAGATTCGTTCAGATTCGGCCTATGGGGCTCTATTCACGCTTGCGCTAGTTCATTGGAATCAAATAAAAAACAATCATAAGCAAGTAGATGATTTATATTTGAAATATTTGCCATAACTGTATATGTTTTTTTGTTGTTTTTTTAACTTAAATTATTGTTTTTATGTATAGAATCCTCTGAGAATTTAACAGTATGATGGTGTAAAATATACAGAAAAATGAAAAAATAAGTTGCATGGTATACAGATTTCACAAGAAATGGGTAGAAACAGCGGTCTCATCATGACAGAGGAACAATAAAGCTGCAATTAACATATAGAAGAGTATATGTTTTAACAATCCTATAAATAACTACAATTCTAATCATATAACTATCCGTAACAGACCATAACAGAACACATTTTTAGTAAACTTAAAAGGGGTAGGATAAAAGCGCTAAAAGCAACAACAACAAAAAAAAAAGGTCCTTTTTAAAACAAAGTTATTGTAGATGATTTAGCAGCAGAACCACTTGCCAAGGTTTCCTCTTCTTGGCTTAAACAGGTAGAGTAGTTCACAAGGGGGTTAGTGGCTGCGCTCTCACGGATGTGAATATATGAAAGAAAGAAAAACACAATAGTGCAATATGTCTCAAAGCTTGTTTTTGTTTGAAATGAAGGCCACAAAGGGCTACTCACATTTGGTGGGGGCTTCTTCAGTTAGCCCCAAAGTATACGCTTGGGCGATATAATCCTCGCCTTAAAGATTTCTTTGGCAGCACTATGTAATATGGGCTTCTTCAGTTAGCCCCAAGATGTGCATTTAGGTGGTATAATCCTTGCCTTGAAATTTCTTTAGCCTCAGCCTTTGAAGCAGTCTGGAGTGTCCACAGTCCTCAGCGCTTAGGTGGTAAAATCCCCACCAAGGATATAGTGGTGGCTGACAAGGTGTTTTGTCTTATAAATTAATAAAGGTCCAGGAACAAACGCGTTTCGCCTAGCACAGGCTTCCTCAGAGTGTATGATACACTCTGAGGAAGCCTGTGCTAGGCGAAACGCGTTTGTGTATTATGTTATATTAATCCTTTGTTGGTTTTTATTTCCAAAAGTTTAAAATAAATAAGTTTTTTTAAAAAACTATTTTATCTTGCTCCTGGACCTTTTTTAATTTATAAGATAAAACACCTTGTCAGCCACCACTATATCCTTGGTGGGGATTTGATGTAAGAAGCCTATTTTGAATTTTTTTACCTTAATATTTAATATTTAAGAATATTAAGGGGTAACTAAAGAATCAAACCATAATACATCAAGAAAGCTTAAAACCCCTTAAGGACCTGTGGGACACAGGCTGTTTTACTTTTGCGGTGCTTGTGTTCAGCTGTAATTTTCTCCTCACCTATTTAGTGTACCCACACATTTTATATATTGTTTTTTTCAGGACAAGATGGGCTTTCTTCACATACCATATGTTTTGATCATATCATCTTATTTACTATAAAAACAATAATAAAACATGGTGAAAATTTGAAAAAAACACCTTTTATGACTTTTCTTTGAAAAATATTTTACTCACCTACAAAAGGAAGTAAAAAACTAGCTAAATAGATTCTACTATTTGTCCTGAGTTTAGAAATACCCAATGTTTTTATGTTTTTTTGCTGGGCAATAAGTACAAGTAGCGTTTTATGATTTAACCTTTTTTTCCAAGTCTGGTCATTCTGCCTCTATCTCCTCTTTGGAACATCTTTGAAGCCAGTTAACTCAATTAATCCCCATCAAACCATATATTTTTGAAAAGTAGACACTCCAGGGTATTTCAAATGCTGGTATTTTAACCCCTTCCATGCATTAATTATATAAATATAAAGATTCTGGTATATGTCACTGTCAAACAACAACCCAATATGTGTTCAGCAACATCTCCTGAGTATGGTGATAACCCACATGCATAGGTTTGTCAGATTATTTGGCTGGTAAAAGGCTACTTTTGGGACATGCGTAATTCAGGTGGTCATTTGGTCATTCTGCCTCTATCTCCTCTTTGGAACATCTTTGAAGCCGGCTACTTTAATTTACCCCATCAAACCATATATTTTTGAAAACTAGACGCCCCAAGGTATTTCAAATGCTGGTATTTTAACCCTTTTATGCATGAGATTCTACCGCCTGCCTTTGCCAAAATTTAATTTTGTAATTGTTTCCACACAAATTGTACTTCAGGAATTAATTAATAGCTCCTGGTATGCGTCACTATCAAACAACACACCAATGTGTGTTCACGACATCTCCCTAGTGTAGTGATAGCCCACATGGGTTTGTCGTTGTTTACATTTAAATGCCACATTTGGGAAGTGCTTTTTCTCCATTTTACCGTCTGTACCTATGCCCTATCTTTCACCCCGGCAGAGACGTATCTACTGAAAATAGCGCCTATGGCAAGCACTGAAATTGCGTCCCTGTCCAAATATCTAAAACCCATTTATTAGCCCCTGCTGCCCATATATATATATACATATTAGTCCCTGCTGCCGATAGCAGGTATAGATCAACACACAAACCCAGATCAATTGAAATTCACTTGTGATCTCAGCACTGAAGGTATATATCAAATAAACAGAATCAGACATACAAATCCTGTATTTGCAGGTATACAATAATAATATATGAAATGTAGCATAGCAGGTATAGATCAAATAAATACATGGAAACAGCATTGCAAGTATTAATCAACTGAATAAGACATATTAACCCTGTATTTGCAGGTATACATATATGAAAACATAGCATAGCAGATATGGATCTACAGAATAACACAAAAACCCAGCTTTGCAGGTATAGATCAATTGGAATTCACATAAAAACACATCATTAAAAGGTATATTTAAAACCCCCTAAATTACAGGCGTAGATCACAGGTTGCACAGCCCAAAACCAGCCCTGGCTTCCACACTGCCCACATAGAACCTGACCAGCACCCAGATAACACACATAAGATTTGCCATCTTTGTCCCCAAATAGCCCAGCACAAGTCAACTTTGTCCCCAAACAGCCAGGCCTCTGCCATCTTTGTCCCCAAGGCTCAAACATCCTGCTAGTGCCATCTTTGCCCTTCCACAATTATTCATCTATGATACACACATACTCAATAACTCATGCTCTTCCTCATTCAGACAATTCATCCACACATGAACTCACGTTCTCCCTCATTCAGCCAACTCATGCTCTTCCTCATTCAGACAATTCATTTAAGCAGCTGTAAGACTGTCTCCGTCAGCCATTTAATGATTTTAAAGTGGCCGGCAGAGGCGGTCTTATGACCATTTCAAAACTCCCAGCCGCATCGGCTGTTATGGTATCTCGGTGTGCCGGCCCACGGACCGGCTGGCCCACAGGGAAATCTTGATATCCCAGACGGCTAGTCTGGCCCTGGACTTGTGCATTCGTATTCGAGAGAACATGAAAAACGAACACGAATGTTGCATTTTTGTTGTTCAACCTGAATAACTAATTAATGAACATGGTGGCAGAGCCTGTCTTGGTGTGTGTGTGTTTGGTGTCGGTGTGGCAGAGCCCGTGTTTGTCTGTGTTTGGGTGTTAGTGTGGCAGAGCCTGTCCTGTATGTGTGTTTGGGTGTCGGTGTGGCAAAGCCCTGTCCTGGTGTGTGTGTTTTGGTGTCAGTGTGGCAGAGCTGTCTGGTGTGTGTGCATCCGGGTGTGGCAGAGCCAGTC
This sequence comes from Spea multiplicata, assembly GCA_009364415.1. NCBI lineage: Eukaryota > Metazoa > Chordata > Amphibia > Anura > Pelobatidae > Spea > Spea multiplicata. The sequence continues at coordinate 2,089 of VKOC01048130.1, read as the reverse complement.
CTGGTCTGTGTGTTTTTGGTGTCAGAGTGGCAGAGCCTGTCCTGGGTTGTGTGTTTGGTGTGTCGGTGTGGCAGAGCCAGTCCTGGTGAGCGTGTTTGGTTGTCAGTGCATCAGAGCCTGACCTGGTGCGTGTGGCAGAGCATGTACTGGTGTGTGTGTTTGGGTTTCGGTGTGGCAAAGCCTGTACTGATGTGTGTGTTTTGGTGTTGGTGTGGCAGAGCCTTGTCCTGGTGTTGTGGGGTTTCATGTTGGTGTTGCAGAGCCTTATCCTTGGTATTATGTGTTTTGTACCGTGTGTCGGTGTGGCAGAGCCGTTTTTCCTGGTGTGTGTGTTTGGAGTCGATGTGGGGCAGAAACCTTATCCTGGTGTGTGTTTTGGTGTTCGTGGTGGCAGAGCCTTTCCTGGTTCGTGTGTTTGGGTGTCGTGTGGCAGAGCCTGCCCGTGTGTGTGTGTTTGGGTCCTGGTGTGACAGAACCTGTCCTGGTGTGTGTGTGTTTGAGTGTCGATGTGGCAGAGCCTGTCCTGGTTTGTGTGTGTTTGGGTGTCGGTGTGGCAGAGCCTGTTCTGGTGTATTTGGTGATCTGTTTCCTGGCACTTTACTTGCTGTAGGAGCATGTTGAACTATTTAATGTTTATTTATCTAGAGATAAAACTGCCTCCTGAATTTGTAGTCACTTCAGAGGACAAATCATTCTAGGCCCAGAAATCAGTGAGGGGAAGAGTAAAGGTAAAGGAAACTTGAATGTTGGCTCTTCAGAGTCTGTGAAACCTGTTCCTGATTTCATTATACAGGGGTGTATTCCCTTTTGGTTTCATAGTCATAGAAGTCATGTTCAACTCATATTCAAGTCATATACATTTGTTTTTAATCCGGGATAAGTTATTCATTGGGTGATGTAGTGCTAGGATGATTGTGTGGTGTTAATGGCTAAATATTAATTAGTAATCTAAACCTTGTGCAGCCTAACAGATTTGCCCGCTTGAGTGAAGATGTTGGGTGCATCAGCTCAGGAGTAGCTATACTGGAGGAAGCTGTTCCTTCTAACAGCCGAAGGAACAGCCCCTCTAGTATGAGTGGGGTTGAGAGTGTAAGAAAGGCTAGACAGGTTGTGGTGGTAGGGGACTCTATTATTACGAGAGTAGATAGGGTAATCTGCCGCTCTCATAGGCTCAACCGGACAGTTTGCTGTCGGGTCCGGCATGTTGCTGACAGAGTGGAGGGATTATTGGGAGGGGCTGGGGAAGACCCGGCTGTCATGGTCCATATTGGTACCATTGACAAAGTAATTGGAAAATGGATGGTCCTAAAGAATAATTTCAGGGAATTAGGAGAGAAACTGAAGAAAAGGACCTCCAAGGTAGTATTTTCAGAAATATTACCTGTGCCACGCGCAACAGTAGAAAGGCAGCGGGAGATCAGGGAGGTAAATGCGTGGCTAAAGTCATGGTGTAGGAAGGAGGGTTTTGGCTTTCTAGAGCACTGGGCTGATTTTGCGCTTGGGTACAATCTTTATAGCGGTGATGGATTGCACCAAAACGGAAGAGGGTCTGCTGTGCTAGGGGAGAGGATGGCTAGAAGGTGGGGAGGGGATTTTAAACTAGCGGTAGGGGGGGAGGGACACAAATATACATAATGTAGATAGCGCAGAAAGGAGATAAGCTTTAGATCAGAACAAGGGGGCGGAGATGGAGGGAGGGGCAATACAAATTCTCATAAAATTCAAGAGACTCATTATAATATTAAATCTATGACTATTAATGCAAGGAGCCAAAATTACAAAACGGGGGAACTAGAGCATACACTAAGCAATATGACAGACATTAACGGAAACATGGTGGGATGAGACCCATGACTGGGCAGTTATGACACATTATTTATGAAGGATAGAAAAACAGGAAAGGTGGTGGGGCATGTTTGTTGGTCAACAATGAGTCAAATATTAACCCCTTCCGGACTGGCATTGGCAAACTGCGTCTTCCCTTGAAGACCGCAGTTTATTAAAAAATATTTAAATTCCGTGCTCGTGATTCGCTGCAAAGCGATCACATGCACGGAATTGAGGGGGAGTGGCTGCTACGGATCGCTGG